>PVJC01025107.1:0-24969 GCA_004026665.1 Murina feae | reverse complement strand
GCTTGGTGGGCTTCCCAGGCCCTTTGCGGGGCATTGGGGAGCGGGTAAGAGGTGGCAGGGGGTCAGCGGCCTGCTTGGTGGGCTTCTTAGGCCCTTTGTGGGGCATTGGGGAGCAGGTAAGAGGTGGCAGGGGGTTGGTGGCCTGCTTGGTGGGCTTCCCAGGCCCTTGGAGGGGCATCGGGAAGCGGGTAAGAGGTGGCAGAGGGTCGGCGGCCTGCTTGGTGGGCTTCCCAGGCCCCTTGCAGGGCACCAGGAAGTGGGAAAGCAAGGTGGTGGGACGGGGAGTGGGAAAGAGGCGGCGGGGGGGGTCTCGGCCTGCTTGGTGGCTGCCCAGGCCCTTTGCGGGGCATCGGGGAGTGGGAAAACAAGGCTGCAGGGGCCGGGTGAGTGGGAAAGAGTTGGCGGCCTGCTTGGCAGCTTCCCAGGTCCCTTCCGAGGATCAGGGAGCAGGAAAAGGCTGGCCTGACCACAAGGCGGGGTTTTCCCTGCTTTCTGGTGGCTGGAGGAAGATGGGCAGTAGGCAAGCTTGGGAGACAGGCAGCACCCAGCCCTGGTCACAGCTCAAAAAAGAGAACAACATGCAGGGGAGGGCAAGAGTCTGAGAGATCAACATAGAGGGGGTGCCTGCTCCAAGCCTTGACGGTGTGCCTGGGGGCAGGTCCTCAGCAGGTAGACACACACAGGAGGACTGCTCCGAGCCTCAGATGCGGCTGGAGGCAGGTCCCCAGTGGTGACACACACACACACACACAAAAGGCGCCTGGCAGACTGGGGCCATCATAGGACATCCACTGAGGGGTCCCAGACTGTGAGAGGGCACAGGCTGGGCTGAGGGACTCCCTCCACCCCGAGTGCACAAATTTTTGTGCACCGGGCCCCTAGTTTTGGAATAACTATAAGAAGAAAGTAACAAAGGATACATATTAATAGTTGATTCAATAGTGAGCATATTCTCAACTGTCTCACTCTCCATGTTACTCCAACCCTCAGCACTTAGTCCCAATTTTGGATTTTCTTATCTTCTACTTAAGTTTGCTAATCTATAATCATACCCACCACCTCTCAGGGAAATCTAAGGAATGGTAGTGTAACATGGTCTGGAATCACTAGACCACTTTTAGGGTGAGCTAAACCTCAAGATATATAGTATATAGTATTCCAGAGCATTCTAGGAGGTGATTTTTAAGGAGTTCAATTAATTGTGAGTATCCTGAGTTTATCTTTAAAAAAGTGTTTTGAACTCTTGAAAAATTACAATGCTACTCAGGAGCTGAGGAAATAAATTCTGAATTGAAAGTTGCTTCAAATAAATATATTTAGCACAGCATCCTAAGTGTTTCCTACACTGAAATTCTTCATAATAAGTCACTCTGATACCATCTCCTTTCCACATTTGCCTAATATAGCACCTAATAATTCACTTACTGGTCTGGGAGTCAGTCAGTCACTTGTGATGATTATCAGCAAATTCCTAACATCCTATATTCTGTTCAAAAATTTGAAACTAACACTTTCAATACGAAGCCAAAACAATAATTTAAGAAAGTACCTTAGACCACTGCAACAGCTTGTGATATAAGTATATAGCACTGATTCCGATTCTTCCCAGCAAAGTTTTATCTACTTCGCTATTTTGTGGATCTTTGCTCACTGAAACACAAAGTAGGCATATGGAAGAAAGTGAAATAGTCACTTGAAAAATGGAAAAGGCAAGTTAATATGGAATTAATGATATGAGCACAAACACCAGGTGTCAGCAAACTATAGCCACAGGCCAAATCTAGCGTTAGGCCTATTTTTAGATATAGCCTATGAACTAAGAATTCTTTAGTTTAATTTTTAAAGGGTTTTTTGAAAAGAAAAAAAAGTGACATAGATAATATGTGATGTGTGCAAAGGCTGAAATATTTACTATCTGGTTCTTTACAGAAAAAGTTTGCCGGCCCCTGATAAAGAATATAGAAGTGAAGAGTTGATGAAAAATAAAATTTCAAAAATATATGAATTTTGGTGACTGTAATAGTGAAGATTAACAATTTTAATGATTCAAAAATTTAGGTGCTCCAATATAATTTGCTAACAACAGTTTTACCAATCTGAATAAAAAAAATAAGAACATTGAAACATCTGATATGAAAACACCAATTTTTAACTTTATATCATTAACCTAGCTTAACAATATGTAGATGGAAAAATATATAAACAGGAAAAATTTATAAACAGGAAAAGTATCTGAAACCTGCAATATTAACTTATCCTCAACATGGAAAATATTAAGAGCTTTATGTTCCTGTTAAGAATATTACATTACCCTAATACATAAGACTCATACCAAAACAGTGATATTTTACCTGTTTGAGCAAATTCACAAAATGGAACATTTGGTCTCTCTTCTTTATAGCCTTTTGTTAGCGTTTCAGCAACACAAGTACAAAATCTCTGGAAATCTACAAGTTTTTCACAGTCCATTTTTACCTTAAGGTATAAATTTCCCAGTTTGGTCCAGTCACTTTTTTCTTTACAATGCTATTACAATTATTAAAAACAGAACAGAAAAAGAAAGCTGTTATTTATGCAAACATATTATGCAGTAGGCATATGAAGCCATTAAATGTACAGAAATTAATAAGAATTTATCTCTGTAAATCTTAGAAACTTACTGACAAGTGTTACAACATCAATAATTTGCTATTGTATAACTTGCTTTTCTGACTATTGCAGAGCTTTTATAAGTTCTAGATGGAAATGTACATTTGTTTTAATTAACTAGTTCCTAATGTACTTAATGATATCACCCTTCAAATTAAACTAGATAGTGGAGATAGATTTATGGAATTTCTTCTACAAAAGGGGGCTAACAAAGTAAATTTTAGTAAACTTACTATCTTACTATTATTTTCTATTATAAACTAAGAAATAGTTTTCCACACCAACCAACAAAAAATTATTTCAAGGATATAAATACTAATTAAGACTAGAACAACAAGTAGTAGACGAGTCCAAAAATTATCTTAAAAAGCAAAATCAGCCCTGGCCAGTTTGGCTCAGTGGATAGAGCATCGGCCTGCAGACTCAAGGGTCCCAGGTTCGATTCCGGTCAAGGGCATGTACCTTGGTTGCGGGCACATCCCTAGTGGGAAGTGTGCAGGAGGCAGCTGATGGATGTTTCTCTCTCATCGATGTTTCTAACTCTCTATCCCTCTCCCTTCCTCTCTGTAAAAAATCAATAAAACATATTTTAAAAAAAGAAGCAAAGTCATCCTGAAAGCCATTTCTTACACTCTAAATTAGAGGCCAGGTGCAGTGAGCGGGCCTAAGCTGTTAGTTGGACATCCTTAGTGATGCTGTGGAGGCGGGAGAGGCTCGTCAGCTGTGACCCTGGCTTCTGGCTAAGTGGGGCTCTCCACCTGTGGGAGTGCACTGACCACTAGGGGTCTCCTGCATTGTGCATCATAACAACCAGTCATTCCGTTGTTCTGTCGATTTGCATGTTAGCCTTTTATGCCAAAACTGGCTCTTTGACATCATCCAAGGGGTCCTGGATTGTGAGAGAGCACAGGCCAGGCTGAGGGACCCCACTGGTGCACAATCAGGGCCAGGGAGAGTTGCGGGAGGTTGGCCAGCCAGGGAGAAACAGCGGGAGGGGTCCAGGGCATGTCTGGTCCATCTTGCTCAGGCTTGATTGGCTGGACCCCAGCAGCAAGCTAACCTACCAGTTAGGGCGTCTGCTCCCTGGTGGTCAGTGCACGTCGTAGCAAGTGGTTGAATGGTCTTAGCATATTATTAGCATATTATGCTTTGATTGGTTGAACAGTTGACCAGACAACCAGATACTTAGCATATTAGGCTTTTATTATATAGGATGCTAGGTGAGCACATGCTGATCTTGGCTTTCCCATCATTTCATGTACTATAGCCATCCACGGATCATGACAAGTAAGCCAACTTGCTTGTGCATTGAATGAGTCTGCCAGTGATAAGAATTAAAGGCTAAGCTTTAAGCCCTGGTAGGTAGAGTATCATCCTGATACACCATGGTTGCAGGTTCGATCTCCAGTCAGGGCATATATAAATCAACCAACAAATGCAGGAAGGTAGCTTAGCTGATTGGAGCATTGTCCCATAGATCAAAAAGTGGGGTAATATTCCCCCACAGGGCACATACCTTGGTTGTGGGCTCAGTCACTGGTTGGGGTGTGTACGGGAGGCAACCAATCAATATTTCTCCCTCACATCAATGTTTCTCTTTCTCTTCCCACTTCCCTCTCTCTAAAAGTCAGTAAATCATATCTTTGAGTGAGGCTTAAAAAAAATCAACCAATGAATGCATAAATAAGTGAAACAACAAATCCATGTTTCTTCTTTCCTCTTTCTCTATGAATAAATAAAGGCTAAGCTCTAGATTATTACACCTTAACATAAGTTAATTTTGAAACTATTTCCAGAATTACTTTTTGGATAGTCTACAATTTTAGAAATTATTTTGCATTTCAAAGTATTAAAAAAAATTCAACTTTCTTTCCCTTGATCATTTTTTCTCAGCCACATTTCTAAAACATTTCCTAAAATAGGTTTACTATTCAAAGTTTCTGAGCAATGATCCCAGCAATTTATTTAAAAAATAAGTGTCATACCTTTAATTCATTTAAGGCTAAATCTAAATCACAGGTCCAGTTCTTTTTAAATTGCCTCATTTGTAACCTTTAACAATAGAGGAAAGTGTTAATTAAAGTGTCATTTGTCCCCCCAAAAGTCACTATTGCTCCTAATTCATTTATTTTACAGTTTATACCTAAGAGACTGGAGGAAAAAGAATGCATTAATATACTATAAAAAGTCTTTAGAGCTAAAAAAATGTCTACTGCACAAATATCTACTTCACACTATTTCCTCCTCAAACACTGGGCAACAATAAGGACAATGAAAATCCTACACAAAACCATACCTTAAAAGCCTAACTTGGAAGTCAGAATGCCAAAGCTTCAAAATAATTGTGAATAAAAAGAGAAAAAATATTAAATCACAACACTTGATGCCCTTGATCTCTACTGTTCCCACTCCACTTTCACTGCTCCACAAGCAAAATCAGACCAAAACAAAAACAATGCAAAAACGAAACAAAAACAAAAACACCGCCCCCCTCAACAAACCTGTGGGGAGAATAAAAAATGGAAACTATCAGAGGGATCTAACATTGATTAAAAAAAAAAAAAGTACCACCACAGCCTTGCTGGTGTGGCTCAGTGGTTGAGTGTCTACCTCGGAGCCAAAAGGTCACTGTTTTGATTCTCAGTCAGGGCGCTGCCCCAATTGTGGGCTCGGTCACCAATGGGGGGCATGTGTGAGGCAGACAATTGATATTTCTCTCTCATTGATGCTTCTATCTCTCTTCTCTTCCTCTCTCTTTAAAAGTCAATAAAAAATATTAAAAAAACAAACCACTACAAAGACTAAGTCCACACTAAGTTTAAAAGTGCTGGGGGAAAAAAGTGTATGGGTAGGTAGAACACAGACCACACAGAAGGAACTTAAAAAAGTTTATATGATTTAAAGAAGGCAATTTGAAATGCGTAGCTTTTGGGAAAGGACAAAAAGACAAAAATGGAAAGGAGAAGCACCCTTTGGCAATTGCAAAGAGGAAAAGAAAAGGTACCATTAAACTAAGAGTGTTGCAATAGACCTATAAAAAATGCTCAGTGTCACTAAACATCAATAAATCAACAAACAAGTGCTATTTTTATTGCAACAAATTGGGGAGAACGGAAATATCCATTACTTATCATACATCCACACAATGGAGTACTTTGCATTTATAAAAAGTGATAAATTTCTCTATGAATTGATTGATTTCCAAGATATACTGTTAGAGTGAAAAAAGCAAAATTATAAAGAATACTTTTTGTATGGTATACTTCATGTGAGAAAGAAGTGAATATAAAAAAATATATATACATACTTGCTCAGAATAAGAAAGATTAACCAGAAACTAAAAGACTGGTTACTTCTAATATGTAGGTAAAAAGAGGAGTTTAGAAGGAAGGAGGGAATGGAAATGGGGAGTAGGGGTAAGGAGGAGCAACTTTTCTCATTCAATACTTTTTAGCACAGCTTTGACTCTTATAAGAAACAGTAATGTTTTATATACCTCCCTAAATAAAACCAACTAGGATGTAGAACTCCAAAACATAGTACAAACAGTAACAAATAAACCTAAATATTCTACAATAACCATACTGACTACCTTAAGTTAACATAGAAAATAGTATTTTGGTTGACTACTGTAAGGCAAAAGAAAAAATAGCTTTTACTAATACTGAACTCCAGATAGTAATTTCCCTCCCCAGGGATATAAGTTAGCAGTTCTTAGACTACTCTATGTGGATAGATAGTAGGATTGAATAAATGAATAAACATATTGTAGATAATGAGAATCAGATTTCTCACTGTCAGAGAAAAATTTATAAATAAGGATAAAATAAACCCATGGTGTTGGATTAGAATCAAGCTACCAGTATGAACTGTTTAATATGCATACAAATAGAGAAATATTTTATTATGTGTGTTTTGCATACACACATTTCCTATACATATATTTACATATTTTCATATGCATATATAATACATATATTTCCTAGCCCTGAACACTGACAAGACCTGGCTGCAATGACACTCCAGCAGCAACGAGCCTCTAGCTCAGGGGAAGAATAACATAATTTGGAGGCTATTCTCTTTGTATGTATAGTATATTAATTAAAAAAAACACCTCATGGCCTTTCTTTTACTCAATACAGATATATTATGGTACTACCCTTATAATTATAGTTTTTTTGAAGCGTTTTGGAAGGCCATAAGTTGAACAGAAAAAACAAGCAGTGAGGAAAAGAATGGAAGAAGGGTACTAAAATATTTTACTTAGCTTATATGACAAGAGTGAAAGAGAAAAAAGTATTAAGGTAATTTATATACATATATGAGAGCGCAATAAGTGGAATTAAGCTGTGAACCAGAGGATAAGAGAGATTCCTTTTACACTTAATGTACCAGGTACTAAGATGAAATCAGGTACTGAGAACGATCTGGTGAGGTTGGCCGGGAGAGCTGGCTAGCGGCAGCTTAACTAATGATAATGTAACTAAGACATAAACAAGAGACGGGAGAAAGGCTTAAGGCATATACTGGATAACTAGATGTTTGCACATGTGAATAGGGGTAAGTGCTTTGCCTTCATCCTTTATTAAGTCCCCTCCAACACCCCCCCCCCTACACGTACGCCTTAATTATAGTGATTTTTCTTACCTAGATTTCATTTCTAGAACTGCAGTTATTTCTTGTTTTGGAGCTTGTACTTGGTGTAAGAGTTTAACAATATAGCTAAAGTGTTCTGGGTCAAGCAACATCCCAGCTTCAACAAGCTGAAGAAGAGAGGAAAAAAATATTTTTAATTTTACCATAGTCATTCTCATAAAAATATGAAAGCGTTGAAAACCAAAGTGTGTTAAACAACTAAGAGAGTGATGGGAAAAGTGAAACATTGACAAGTAGAATTAACACTCCTTAAAAAATTTAAACCATACTTCCTTCAAATATTTGGGAACATAATAAGACACCCAACTTCAAGAATTTAAAGCAAAAGGAAAACTGTGATTTGAACTTTAAACTTGAATATTCTTCCTGTTCTCCAAGTTATTTCAACAATTTTGTCACTTTACCCCTTATTTGGTACTCATTCCACCTGTAGCAAAGCACTGATGTACACCTTATCCCTGACTGTAAACTTCCTGAGAAGTATCATACTGACGTTTTCTACAACTCCTAGAGGTGATCAGTAATTTCTGATTAAAAAATTTTCCAGGCAAGTAATTCTGTCAAGTTTTGTAATGTGGAACTAGAGGTATTCATTGAAATGTCTGTTCATCTGCTAGAGTAGTTCCAGTGCTGCTTCCCAAAGAAAATGAGGGGTTTTCTGGCTATTAGGCCTATTCAGAAATAAATGGCAGGGCAGTACCAAATATAAGGAAGCATTCAACAAAAGTAAAAATTTTAATATAATTTTTAGAGAGCCATCATTTTTTTGTTTATGTGAAATATAAAATTAATTACTAGCCATCATTTTCCATTTACTTTCTTTGTTTTGGTCATGATTTTCTATTTGTATATTTACTTATACATTTATTTTTATTAGAAATGACCTCAAATTTTTTGTAAGAGGAAAATTTTCTATAATCATCCGTAAGGTGTATCTACTATGAGGATAGTTTACGAATCAGAAAGAAGTCACCTGAAGTGCTTGGAACTATTTATTTAAAGGGAAGGCCTGTCAGTCACTGGAGTCTGTTTATAAACCCTATTTCAGGAGAGAAGAAACATTTCTAATAGAATTCTTTGGCATTAAGAACGTGAATAAAAGAACATTTAAGAGTGTAAGTAGAAATCATCATTTTTTTGATAAATGATTTCTAAATCATTTTCTTTTAATTGATTATTCACTACCAGAGAATAAAAGAGATAAAATAAAATCATACCTTGCAAAAGATACCAATTAAAGCAGGTACAGCACTCCTTAATTTCATAGTTGCCACATACTCAAATATTTCTAGTAATATTTTCAGAGCAGGCTGGATAAAACAAAAAAATTATACTCATATTCATGTCTTCTTTCAGTACATTTTAAATGTCTCAAATTAATTTATGCTGAAAAACACAAGTGTTTTCTAGGAAGTAGTCAACAAATGTGGAAATTATAACTTAAATTATACAAACAAGAACTATAATAGAGGAATTAAATTATTAAAAATTATTATTTTCAGGTTACTTACCAGCGTGTTAACCATTATGCTGAGGTTCAATACCTGAAATACTTCTTTCAATAAGCAATGCTTGAGTAAAGAATTCAGGAGGTCATTTAGCACTTGTAAATCAAAGTGTATACCAGGAGGAAACTTTCTGTAGTACTCAATAAACATGTTTACTGAAAATGAAAAAATAAAGTTATTTGCTACTTTTTAATATATATATATATATATATATATATATATATATATATATATATATTTATTTATTTATTTACAGGGAGGAAGGGAGAGGGATAGAGAGCCAGAAACATCAATGAGAAAGAAACATTGATCAGCTGCCTCCTGCACACCCCCCACTGGGGATGTGCCCGCAACCAAGGTACATGCCCTTGCCTGGAATCGAACCTGGGACCCTTCAGTCCGCAGGCCAATGCTCTATCCACTGAGCCAAATCAGTCAGGGCTAGACTTTTATTATAGAATATTCTCACCCAAGGATATGTTTTTATTGATTTTTAGAGAAGAAGGGAGAGAAAGAGAGAAACATCTATGTGAGAGAGAAACATCAACTGGTTGCCTCCCCCGTACATGCCCTGATTGGGGATCGAACCCACAACCTAGGTATGTACCCTGACTGGGAATCAAATCTGCAATCTTTTGGTGTACAGGATAATGCTCCAACAACTGAGCTACCCAGCCAGGGCACTTATTTTTAATTCTTTCTAAGATCAACAGAACTATTCTAAGGCATTTGGTTTTCATACTTAAAAGTACTAAACTACTTTCTAACTATAAGACACAATAGTACATTGCTTGAAACACATTAATGAATTTAGAGTAATCATTTCATTATCTCATACCTGCACGTTGTAGCAAACACAGCTCGTTGATGCTTATATATTTTTTAAACACATCCATGCAAACCTGCAAGTAAAATGTAAAATTACCTTTTGATATTTCATAGAAACTATACAAATTTCAGTCCTATCTTTCTGCTTATTCCATTTGTTTAAAGTGAATTTAAAGCAATGGAATAAAGAAGCTGATGTTAGGTTAATTCAGATCTGAAATACATGCTGAATTAATTACAAAAACAGTAATTAGAGAATCTCTGTCAAAGAAAGAATCAAGGAAACAGAGTCAAGATTATAAGCAACTGCAGAAGGGAGGAAAATCCTTGAACATTATAATAAGCCTTATTTAGGTGATTTGAAAAATAACCATTTATTGACTCAAAGATAAAACATTGACCAGACTTACATACTTTACCTTTTCATCCCCTTGCTCAGGCACATGAGCAAACTTGCACTGTGATCGCTCACAGCCACGTAACGTGTTAAAATGAAATTTGCAGTATCTATGAGGTATCATCAACCCTAGGGACTTCTGAAACACCTAGAAAATAAGACAAATTCCCTTTCTGTGTTAAATATAAAATACTTATTATAGTTAAGTGAGAAAACATTTGAAGCAATCAGAAATATATACCCAAAAACAGAATCAAAATAAATTGCTTGCTGACTTGATAAAAAATAAAGCTTCAAACAATTTACATTTCAAAAATTATGAAAAATCAATTTCTGAATTTTTGCGATTTTCTTTAGTGTAAAATATTAAAGTTAGTGCTTTACTTTGTACCTCTTAAAAAGCTTATACAGTTCCTCTTCTTGTGTAGCCTGCCCTCTTTTGCTTTCAGAAAAAGTTAATTGTATTATAATATGCACCATATTTCAAATGTATTAGAACCAAAATTTTCCTTAGCTTTTCAGATGAACAGAAGTCAAATGACAGTGAACTCTTTCTGTTACAACTTCTATATCTCTATTCCCTTTCTTCATAGGGAATATTTATCCTGTATTTTCTGTTTTGGATATCTACCCTCTCTTCTGCTTTCAACCTCTTACGTTATTTGTAAATATCTTTTGAATCATAACAAATTTTCTGCCTCTTTACCACCAACCCCAATTCAAAATCCATACAATATCTGGAACTGATTAAAAAATGATAGGGAAATACAACCAGAAAGGCCCAAAGTATGTGCTTTATAAGATTATTATTTTTTATTATTTTTTAATCTTCACGGAGGACATGTTTAGAGAGACGGGAGGGAAGAAGGAAGAGAGGTACACCCCCCCCCCACACACACCCCTCGATGTGAGAAACATTGATCAGTTGCCTCTGTATGCTCCCCGACAGGGGATCAAATACGAAATCCAGGCAGGTGCCCTGATCTGTAATGGAACCAGCAACCTTTAGGTGCATGGGATGACACTTAAGTGACTGAGCCACTCCGGCCTGGCAGATTATTTTTTTAAAATGTGGGACTTACCCTTACAATCTTTTCCCTGTTAAATATTTCACAGCTTTCAGGATTCTGCAACTTTAGGATACAATGTTGTCCTGAAAATCTGAAATCTAAAAATAAAATTAAGAATGGCATTATACACCAATAGGTTACAAGTTATTTCTTTTATACAATAAAACAGATGACCACTACTATCTGCTTTTAAAGTTGTACTTGGGACTATTCATGCTCAATTCATAGCTTGTGCTGCCATGGGTGTTCTGTGAAATACAGAATGATTTACAGATTAGGTGCTTTTAAGTATTTTTAGACCTAAATTTAAAATGTATTATAAGCTAAAGATACTTTCTTTTTTTCATTTTTGAAGACACTTTCTTAAAAGCCTTACACAGCAGCATTGGGCACTGCATTCAAATGATTATCTCTAAATTAAGCAGAGAAGTATTATATACAATACTATACACAATACTTTTTAAAATAATTCTTTATTGTTGAAAGTATTACATATGTCCCCTTTTTGCTGCCTCCGCCCCGAGCCTCAAGCCTTCACCACCCTACTGTCTGTGCCCATGGGTTATGCATATATGCATATAAGGTCTCTGGTTGCACAAACTTTTCTAAGGAAAGAAAGCTACTGAAATCCCAGGTGCTTCAGACTGAACTGTGACCCCCCTCAAATTCATATGTTCAAGTCCTAACCCCCACTGTGACTTCATTTGGAGATATGGTTTTTTACGGAAGTATTAAGGTTTAAATGGGGTCAAAAGGTGAGGCCCTGATCTGACAGAATTAGTGTCTTTATAAGAAGAAACACCAGAGAGTTTACTCTCTATACACATGTACCAAAGGAAAGGCCATGTGAGCCAGGAACTGAATCCTGCTAGAACCTTGATCTTGGACTTCTAGTCTCCAGAACCATGCAAAATAAGTTTCTGTTGTTTAAGCCACCTAGTCTGTGGTATTTGGTTATTGCCTGAGCTGATGAACATACCAGCGTCATATTCATTAATGTTGGTCTTTTTAAATAAGAGGATCTTAAATTTTTTTTCTAAAGATAAAAATATTTTAAATTTCAAATAATTTTTTTTTGGCCAGCATCCAGATATAATTTGGAAGAAGCTTAAACTTTCGCTGCATAGCTTTGCAGTAATTTTCATTATAAAACCTATAAGGCTTTTTCAAGATAAAACACATGACTATCATGGGCTTGTTGCTATACTATATAACGATTGCATGAAGTCAGTAGTGTGAAGGTATAGAAGAGTTAGGTGTGAGCTGCACAAACACATTGTTTCTAAATTCATTCTTCAATCTAGCTTATTTTTATCAAAGCATTATGAATTATTAAAAGAACTGACAGATTCTAAAATATATTCTAAATAATCCATTAAAGTATGAAATTTTAGGTATAACCTGTAATTTACTTGTATTACCAATATTACATAAATACACATACTTCAGAAATTATTCCATCAAAAGTACTAATTGTAGACATCCTTTAATTTTAATATATTCTATTTTGATTTTTTAAAACTTTTTTGTTTTTAGTAGAAAAATCTCCTAAATAGTTTCTATATTATCAAAAGCCAACATAATTTTATTGAGAAAATAGTACCATTCATCCATGGCTTTAGTGTTTCTTCTTGAAAAGCACTTAGATTCAAAGGAGGCAGCGATAAGCACAGAGGTTTTGGGCCCAGTGTTGCTAATTGACATTCACCAACCATAATCTCTGCATTTTTAGAATCTTTGCTGTGTGAGCAGAAAAAACAAAATCACAATTTAAATTTATTCCAAAAACAAAGTAATGAGAATAAAATTAAGTAGGAATGCAACCTAATGCTGTATATCCCTATATACTATGATTATCTGGTATTTATAGATTATTAGCTCGAGAGAGGGAGGGAGATTGAGACATTTGTTGTTCCACTTTATGTATTCATTGATTGATTCTTTTAAAAAATATGTTTTTATTGATTTCAGAGAAAGAAAGGGAAAAGGAGAGAGAAGTATCAATGATGAGAATCATTGATCAGCTGCCTCCTAAACACCCCCTACTAGGGATTGAGCCTGAAACCTGGCATGTGCCCTGACCAAGAATCCATCCAAGACCTTCTGGATCATGGGTTGACACTCAACCACTGAGCCACATTGGCCACGCCAGTGGCTGATTCTTGCATATGCCTTGACCAGGGATCAAACCCACAACCTTGGCGTATTGGGATGATGCCCTAACCAAGATACCTGGCCAGGGCCAATTATTCAGTATCAGTATTTTTTTTAACAGGTTGTTTCTACCTTCTTAGCTAGAAAACCAAAGCTTGTTAAATGACTGGGATAGAGGTAGGAATTAGGTGGTAGGATTAAAACTAAAGCAAAATTTTATTATTATTTTTTTATTTTTTATTGCATAAAGTATTTTTTATTGCATAAAGATTAGTACATATATCTTTTTTCCCCCCTGCCCTTCCCCCAGCCTCCCCTACCCCCCAGTGTTTTGTGTCCATTAGTTATGCTTAAATGCATGCATAAAAGTCCTTTCGTTGATCTATTACGCCCCCTCCCAACCCTCCCTGTCCTTGTTGCTATAATTTGACAGTCTGTTTAAAGCAAAATATTTTTGATCATGCCAGACAAAAGGTTTGAGGAAGAACTAGCCTAGAGTTTCAATCCAGAAAAGATCATTCAATTACTCTATTGAGAGTGCAATAAAATAAATTATAAATTATTCTTCAGGACAAGTATATATATTAAGTATAGTAAGTATAGTAAGTATAATACATGTACTTGAGAGCTTCCTTTGGGAAGAAGTTTGAAAAATGTATTTTTCTTGGTTGCTCATTTAAATAGCTTTGCCTATATTCTAATATGTGAGATTCTATATAACCAAATTTAGAAAAACTTAACCTGAAAGTCACTTATCTAGCAAAAGAAATAACTTAAGCAAGGGGGAGGGTGGGAAGCATCTTAGAACTGACAGATATAAATGAATTTCCTTTTTAGAAGATCACTCAGATACTACAATATTTTACCTAAAAAATAATTCTAATAAGCATTTCTAGCTGGGGTTCCCCAGGCCAAAAGAGAATGAAAATAGTAAGAAAAGGGGCCCACACTTAATAATAGTTGAAACTTAGCACCAATGGAGTTTAATTAAAAAAATACATATAAAACATATTTCTCTTCTCAACTTGGGACATCATTGTGCAATCAACATAACTCCTCTCCAAATAAAATAAAAACAGTAACATAAAGAAATAGGAATTATGGAATTTTATAGATGGAAAAGATTCTCTAGTAAAATTCTTTTATTTTTGATTGGATGACTGAAGCACAGGTTAATGGTCACACTCCTGGTGATTATGGCAGAGCCAAAGTGATGATACAACTCTGCAGGCTGCAATGACACTTTTTAGTTGCAAGCAGAATGCTTTCAATATAAAGGTTAACCCTGTTCGTTTTTCTTTAAGATCTCCAAATAATCATGAATCAAAAGGGCTTCTGTGCCAATCTAATTTTTACATAGG
This sequence comes from Murina feae, assembly GCA_004026665.1. Classification (NCBI taxonomy): domain Eukaryota; kingdom Metazoa; phylum Chordata; class Mammalia; order Chiroptera; family Vespertilionidae; genus Murina; species Murina feae. The sequence goes on along the minus strand of PVJC01025107.1, from coordinate 10,346 downwards.
CTTTTCCTTAATACAATGGTTCCCAAACTTTAGCATGAATCTGGATCAGCTGATGGCCTTATTGAAACAGATTCATGGGCCCCATCTCCAGAGTTTGGGAGGTCAGGAATGGGACCCAATAATTTGTATTTCTGACAAGGTCCCCCAGGATGCTGCTCCAAGAATCACACTTTAAAAACCACTGGCTGTTCTAGTTGGTTTGCTCAGTAGATAAAGCATGAACCTGTGGACTGAAGGGTCCTGGGTTTGATTCCAGGCAAGGGCACATGTCCAGGTTGCAGGCTCAATCCCCAGCTGGGGGTATGTACAAAGCAGCCAATCACTGCTTTTCTCTCATCGTTGATGTTTCTATCTCTTTCTCCCTCTCCTTTCCTCTCTGAAATCAATAAAATAAAATAAAAAAAGAAACCCACTGGGATAACATAAAAGATTTGAACATATTCATTACCTGATCTGAGTGTGCTCTGGCCACAACAGCAAAATAGGGGTGGAGGATGGACCAGATGGCCTCCAAGGTATCCTCCAAATCTAAATTTGGTACGTGTATGTTCTAGTAAGTGTACTGTAACTCTTAGTACTAATCACTGCAGTCATGTAAATACCTGCAAACTGCAATGTTCATCTGATTTCCATCACTGTTACCATCATAAAAGTCACATACATATTCCTTATTCTTTTACTGGTAGCACTGTGCACAAATCCGTGCTCTAGTAGCTCTCTGCCTGCTGTCCTGCCCCCCTGTAGCTCCCCCCCCGACCCTCTCCACTCCCCTCATAGCTTGCTGCCCTGCCCCCTCCTGTAGCTCTCCTCCACTCTCTTGTAGCTCACTATCCCACCCTCCTACTGATCTGTGATCCAGTTGTTACGTGGTTGGTCATTATGTAACGACCATTTGCATATTACATCTTTATTATATAGATCATTATTCCTTATGCCTTTCTCAAAATCTATTTTAAGGGCCTCAAAAAACAGTGACAGTTTTAAGGTAACTTACAATATCTTTGACATCTAGGTATAACTGACATATTAATTAAATAATGCCCATGTATAGCTTATGGCATAGTAGTCCAAGCACATACAGCACAGAATGAAAAACATACTCAAGATGTAAACCATATGAATAACTGTCTTAAAGTTACAGACCTTTTGCAAACTTCATGCATATTTTCTTTTTCTTCTTTAACAGTCACTTTGTCTGAAAACTTACACTGTGAAGATATGGTTAAAAAGTTCAAGTTTAAATATCTGTATTCCATATTAAGCTATGAGGCTTACCAGATTTATTAGAATGTATTAGATGTTAATTAAACAACTGGTTTATGGCCAACCTAGAAAACAATTCTATTCTACATTATTTACAATACTAAAAATTGACTTCAGAATTTCCACTGTTGCTTAAGAGAAAAACAAACATAAATCTATTTTCTCAGGTTTTGATATCACCTCTTATACAAGCCAACATTTCAAATTATTATTCACAATTAAAGTCATGCAAAAAAAAGTCATGCTTCTTTTCAATATTGATTTTAGAGAGAGGGAGGGAGGGGAAAAGGGACGGAGAGAGAGAACAATTGGTTTTTGTTGTTCCACTTATTTTTGCATTCATTGGTTTATTCTTGGATGTTCCTGTGTGTGCTCTGACTGGGGATCAAACCACAACCTTGGCTTATTGAGATGATGCTCTAACCAACTGAGCTACCTGGCCAGGGTTATGTTTCATTAAGAAAAAAAGCTTTGAGTAATTTTTATTTTTAGGTGGTATTTATGAACATACACTTATTTTTCATTAGAAATATTTATGTGCCCAGCCGATGTGGCCCAGTGGTTGAGCATCGACCTATGAACCAGGAGGTCATGGTTTGATTCTCAGTCAGGGCATATACCCAGGTTGTGGGCTCAATCTACAGTGTGGGGTGTGCAGGAGGCAGCTGATCAACGATTCTTTCTCATCATTGATGCTTCTCTCTCTCTCTCCCCCTTCCTCTCTGAAGACAATAAAAATATATTAAAAAAGAGAAATATTTATCTGTATTTAGGTCTCAATTCTATTTGGTATATAGACACCAAATTTAGAGTTGGAGGATACCTTGGAGACCATATGGTCCCATACTCCACTCCCATTTTGCTGTTGTGATCAGACTGAGGCATCTTTGCTGAGGGTCACACTGAACTGCAAGTGGCTGCAGGGGCATCTTTAGGAGTCAGCAACATGGCAGAAGACATCAAGATCAAAAATCAATAACTACCAGATCACCCCTTTTGACAGCTGCTTCCCCAACCAGAACCAGACCAGAAACTGTTGGCAGAAATATCTGGACTTCCACCCCATGAGAAGGCAATGACTGCTAAAGGGGTTGGTGTCTCCATGTGCAAATGGTACTGGTGTGTATACAAGTCCCTTTGCTCCACATCCTGGGTGTTGACCTAGGATGACCGCCAGACAAAAGGCATATTTCTTGGGAAGATCTGAACTGGATGTACCCCATCTGTCTCTGTCCTCCACCCTTCTTCCAAGGAGATGAAGAGAGACCTAGGTACATCCCACCCTAGGATCCTGTATCATGACTTAAGTGATAATACTTGTTGAAAGAGTATAAAATTGTATATGTGTAAAAGATCTGGATGACTGGGCAAGTAACTGGGTTGGAAATGGTACTTGGACCAGTAAGAGGGGCTTCAGAATGAGTATTTTTATTTATTTTTTAAAAATATTTTTATTGATTTCAGAGAGCAAGAGAGAGGGAGAGAGAGATAGAAACACCAATAATGAGAATCATGGATCTGCTGCTTCCTATACACCCACTACTGGGCATCGAGCCTGCAACCCAGGCATGTGCCCTTGACCAGAATCGAATCCAGGACCCTTCAAGTCCACAAGCCGACAGTCTATTCACTGAGCCAAACCGGCTAGGGCCAGAGTGAGTATTTCTTAATTTTGTTTTGAATTTTTATTATATCAAAATTTGACCACTTCCTCTATGCCAGACAATAGAGTAAATGATATGAAATAGCCACAAGTCCTTGTATGTGCTAAAATTTATCTGTATTTTTCCTTAGTTATAGGTATAATTTAAAAAACTTTTCTTAATTTTTGAGCCAAATTAAAATCATATGATAAAAATGTAAAAAAGGAAAAATATTTAGGTGTATTTAAAACACTGCTGTACTTAAAACATTTCACAATTAGTGTTTTTGGAGTTGTGATTTTCTAATTACTTTAAGAAAGTTATACATGCTCAAATATTAAATTTTTGAGAAAACAGGCACCAAGAAAGTAATCCCCAAAATCACCCATTACCTGAGTAGTCAGAGATAACCAATATCTTATTTATATATTTTTAAAATCTTTTGAATTTTATTATGTTTTCCCTAAAATTTTCCAGTTTTATTGAGAAATAATTGATATCATGACTGTATAAATTTAAGCCATATGGTGTCATGGTTTGATTTATATACTGGGGTTGGAAAAAGCATGTTTTGAGAAATTAGATTAATGCAAAAACCTGAACACAAATGTTTATAGCAGTTTTATTTATAATAGCCCCAAATTAGAAACAACCCAGACATCCTTCAAAGAGTGTATAGCTAAATAAACTGTGGTAAGTCATTCTATAGAGTGTTATTAAGCAATAAAAGTAAATGAACTATTGATACATGCAACAAACTTGATGAGTACCCAGAGGATTATACTGGCTGAAAAACCCCATCTGAAGAGGTTCCAAATTGTATGATTCCATTGTTACATAAATGTAACACTAGGGGTCCTATGCATGAAATTCGTGCACTGGGGCGGGTTCCCTCAGCCCAGCCTGTCCCCTCTCACAGACTAGGAACCCTCAGGGGATGTCCTATTGATGGCTTTGGCTCACTTAGGCCCACTCCCCGCAGTCTGGCCTCCCTCTGTGGGAGGTGACTGGGCTGATCAGGGGAAGGTGCCAGCCCCATCACCCTGCTGCTGCATCACCCTGCTGCCAGCCACCGTAGCCGTCAAGGTGTTTGCATCAACACGGACTCTAGTCCCTTCACCATGAAAAAATGACAACTTTCTTCTGGCATTTTCAAGATGTGTCTTTCAGAGGATACTACATTTCTTTTTTCTTTTTTTATCCTCACCTGAAGATATGTTTCCATTGATTTTTTGGGAGTGTGGAAGAGAGAGGGAGAGACAGAGAGAAACATCAATGTGAGAGGGACACTTTGATTGGCTGCCTCCTGCATGAGCCCTGACCTGGGCCCTGGCCATGGAGAAGCCTGCAATATAGGTACATGCCCTTGATCATAATTGAACCCAGACCCTGCGGTCGGCAGGCTGAAGCTCTATCCACTGAGCCAAACCGGCTAAGGCAGGATATGACATTTCTTAGCCCCTCCAGCAGTGGACCTCCATTTTCTCCTCCAGGTGTGAGGTGGAAAAACCCTAGATCATCTTCTTGGATTCTTACAATCCAAGTTACCAAGAACACCACAAGTGGCAGCGTACAGGGAGCTTAGCCAATGAGTGGTCAGAAACGGTGTTTATGCTCAAACTGGTTTGGCTCAGTGGATAGAGCGTTGGCCCGCAGACTGAAGGGTCCCAGGTTTGATTCCTGTTAAGGGCATGTATCTTGGTTGGGGGCACATCCCCAGTGGGGAGTGTAGCTGATCGGTATTTCTCTCTCATTGATGTTTCTGTCTATCCCTCTCCCTTCTTCTCTGTAAAAAAAATCAATAAAATATATATTTTAAAAAAGGTGTTTCCTCTGCAGTTCATGTGAAGAGGACCCCCTGCGTTGTATCCACTGGGCTAGGGGTGTGTGCCCACTGCCGGGGGGAGGGGGGGCATGCCCCTGAGTCCAGCAGCCAGCCCTGCATTGTGGATGCCGGACTGGGGGGTGTGTGGAGACCCTGGGCTGCGTGTGCAGTGGCTGCCGGATCTCCACACCTCCCCGAGGCCGGCAGCTAGCCCCCCTCTGTGGGTGCTGGGCTGGGGGGGCATGCGGACCTGGGCTGCACAGCAGCCGCCGCTGCCAGGGCATACTTCCCAGACCAGCAGCCCCACACTGTGGGCACTGGGTTGGGGGGCATGGACTCAGGCCGTTGCTTGGCACTGGTGCACACACAAGCAGCGTGGGGTGGGAACATCCACTTGGCGCCTGCGCCCATAGGCCAGTAGTGGCCGGGGGCATTCTGGGACCTATAGGCTAGGAGTGGCCTGGGTCCCAAGGACATTCTGGAGACCCAGGCCGCTTGGCACCCGTGTATGCAAATTAACCCGACATCCTTGTCAGGTTAATTTGCATATGCACTCCTGATTGGCTGATGAGCATAGCAGAGGGACAGTCAATTTACATGTTTCTCTTTTATTATATAGGACTAGAGGCCTGGTGCACAAAAATTTGTGCACTGGGGGCGGGGGTGGGGTAGGGGTGGGGGGTGTGTCTCAGCCCAGCCTGTGCTCTCTCCCAGTCTGGGACCCCCTCAGGGGATGTCCACCTGCTGGCTTAGGCCTGCTCCCCAGGGGAATGGGCCTAAGCTGGCAGACATCCCTCTGGCAGCCCCGCAGCCCTCAGGATGTGTCCACTTGCCAGCGGGGAGCAGGCCTAAGCTGCAGTCAGACATCCTTAGTGCTGCTGAGGAGGCGAGAGACGCTCCTGCCACCACCGCTGTACTGGCAGCGGTTAGCTTGACTTGTGGCTGAGCAGAGCTTCCCCTATGGGAGTGCACTGACCACCAGGGGGCAGCTCCTGCATTGAGCGTCTGCCCCCTGGTGGTCAGTGTGTGTCATAGTGACCAGTCATTCCCAGTGGTTCTGCTGTTAGGGTCCATTTGCATATTACCCTTTTATTACATAGGATTTTATTATATAGGATTCTTGAAATGACAAAACTATAGAAATGTAGGACAGATTAATAGTTGTCAAAGGTTAAGGAGGGATTAGGGGTAGGAGGGGGGAAAGTAGCCATGGCAATAAAAGGTCAACATGAGGAATCCTTGTGGTGACGGAAATGTTTTGTATCATAGCTATAATAATGCCAATATTATGATTGTGCTATTGTACTGTAGTTTTGCAATGTCATTGGGGGAAATTGGGTAAAGGGTATCTGAGATTACTATGTTATTTTTTTACAACTGCATGAGAATCTGCAATTATCTCAAAATTTAAAAAATGTGGGATGCTGCTGAATCACCATTTATGGATAAATTCATAGCACTAGATGCCTCTTTTAGAAAAGAAGAGGTTTCAAATCAATGATTCAGTTGCAACCCTAAGAAACTGCAAAATGAAGAGCAAATTAAACCCAAAGCAAGCAGAAGGAGGAAAAAAGGATCAGAGCAGTGAAATAGGAAACAACAAAGCAATAGAAAAAAAATCAATAAAACTAAAAATGAGTTCTTTTGGAATAGTAATAAAATTAATAACCTTCTAACCATCCTCCAATGAATCTATCTTTACTGCAAAATACCAAAATTACAGAGATGGAAAACATTAATGTTGCTAAGGTTAGGGATGTTAGAGGTGGTGAGGAAGGTGTGACTAAATATAAGGGAAATCTTTGTAGTGATGGAATTATCTTGATTGCAGTGGTGGCTACAAAAAATTTGCACACTTGATAAAATACACAAAACTATATACACTCATTGTACTAGCAAATTCTTATTCCTGGTATTGTACCTTAAGATGTAATTATGGGAAAACTATTTGAATGGTATACAGATCCTCTTTACTACTTATTCAACTTCCTGTGAATCTACAATTATTTAAAAATGAAAAGTTAAAAATATAAAGTACACTAGTATTTTAACTATCTAGGGCTCAAAATTAGAATCATTAAGCAATTACTACCATAGTAAACCTAAAAATAGTTACATATAAATTCAGACTATAACTGATACATAGAAGAAAAAACAAGGTCTCTGGAAAAAACAGCTTGTGTGTATGTTTGCATATATGAATGTATGTATTCATATATACATATATACACATATATAGATATCTAATCTAATAAAAGAGTAATACTGAAATTGACCGTTTCTTCGGGATGCCCAAGCCACGCCCACCAGCCAATCAGAGTGGCTGTATGCAAATTAAACCAGCCAAGATGGAGGCCGGCAGTCACGGAGCTGGAGTAAACAGACGCTTCCATTGCAGCACGAGTAAGGTGTCTGCCGGTCGGCTCGGCTTCTCCAGGCTCAGGCAACAACATATTTGCAACATTGTTGCAATTATAGAAGCCTCAGAGCTGAAGCAAACAGCAATATTTCGTTGCACCAGCAATGAAGGAAACTGCTTGCCTAGTGTCTACTAAGGCAACATTTTTTCAATTATAGAAGCCACAGAGCTGAAGCAGATAGGCAGTTTCATTACCTGCCTAGGCCTCAGCTTAAAGGAACAGTGTATCAATTATAGAAGATAAACCCCAGAAACCTGCTTTCAGCCAGCCTTGCTGGGACATTGGGTCAATGGGAGCTATAGGCAGCCTGAAAGCCTGAAAACAGCCCTCAGGCCCGCACCCAAGCTGGCCACACCCCAATGGGGTGAGGGACCCCACTGGGGGGCTTGGTCAGCCTGCAAAAAGCCATCAGCCCCTCACCCAGGCTGCCCAGGCACCTCAGTAGGGACTCAAAACCTGAAGGGGCTGTGGGCAGCCTGAAAACGCCCCTCAGCTCCTCACCCAGGCTTCCCAGGCACCCCAGTAGGGACCCAAAACCTGAAGGGGCTGTGGGCAGCCTGAAAACGGCCCTCAGCCCCACACCCAGGCTGGCCACAACCCAATGAGGTGAGGGTCCACAGTGGGGGGCTTGGCCAGCCTGCAAACAGCCATTAGCCCCTCACCCAGGCTGGCCAGGCACATCAGCAGGTGGACATCCCCAGACGGGTCCCAGACCACGAGAGGGCACAGGCCAGGCTGAGGGACGTCCCGAGTGCACAAATTTTTGAACCCTGGGCCCCTAGTATAAATATAACATACTAGAGGCCTGATGCATAAGATTTGTGCACTATCGGGAGTCCCTCAGTCTGCCTGCACCTTCTTGCAGTCCAGGAGCCCTCGGGGGATGTCCAACTGCCTGCTTAGGCACTCTCCCCACTCTAAGCAGGCTGTCAGACATCCTTAGCGCTGCTGCGGAGGTGGGAGAGGCTCCTGCCACCACCACTGCACTTGCCAGCTGTGAACCCGGCTTCTGGCTGAGTGGCACTCCCCCTGTGGGACCTGCATTAAGCATCTGCCCCCTGGTGGTCAATGCATGTCAGTGACCGGTGGTTCCGCCATTCAGCCTATTTGCATATTACCCTTTTATTATGTAGGATTATATAGGCTATACATACCTAAGTATAAAATTGATAATAAAACATTTCTAAAAATTCACAGAAAACCATATATAAAAGCAGAAAGGTGGTAGGTCAGGCCTATGTCCTATAAATCAATGTATTTATCCTCTAAAGTTCCTAAAACTGTTATTGTGCTTATGTAAAACATTAAGCAATATATCCAATGGCCAGAAGAGTATTATTCTTTTAGTCAATAAAAAGGAGTTAGACTTGTTCATCTGATGACATTGTTCAAATTTCTGTATTACCTTTACTCACACCAAAAAATAAGAAAATGCAAAAGATTCCCTAGTACCTTTTCATCCAAGTCTGAACTTTTTATGTGTTCATTGCAGTCTCCCAGTTTTTCATTTTGAGAGGTCCTATTAGTAACTTCTCCTAAGGAAATGTTTGCATCTTTAAAATCATATTTTATCTCACTTGCTGAAAAGAAATAATATTTAACTGTAGAAACTACAAATGACAAAATAAGCAAGTCATTCAAAGATTATCCTTAAAATGAGTTAGAAGTCAGTGTCTTTTAAAGTCCAATACGACAAATCTAAAATTTTCAGCAAATTATATAATTATTCCTCTTTATCAAATAACTCCATTATATGGTATAAAAAGAACTGGCTGTAAGATAAAATTGAAACATATCAAGATACTTTTAAGAATCTTTTTGATCATGTCCAGCTATTTTCAACATATTTTGAAACTTGAAAGTCAAAGTAAAATTAACTTTCAAATTAAGTTATTTCCTGTAAAGATTTAGGTATTTAACCTATAACTAGATATTATAAAAATTTTTAATAAGAATTCAGATATAAAATGTGATAAAGCTTACATAAATATTTCAATTTCAAAATAAGACTACAAGAATTACTAAGGCCAATCATCTATCCTTTGTAGATAAAGCCTAACAAAGTTATTTATGAAATAATAAAATAAAAAAATTTCAAAATCTGATCTACCAGCCAGGCCATCGCAACTTGAGAAAAATAACAAATGAAAAGCTTCTTATTTTAATGAACTTATTTTGACTAGGCTTGGAAATATGAAAAGATACCTTGATACTGCATATTCTGAAAATGTCAAATTTTACCTGCTGGCAAGGAAGTACAGATCTCTGACTTCAATCCAGGATCCAGTATAGGAAATTCTCTATTATAAAAAAAACAGAGCTTAAACATTATAACATATGCTATGCAGAACTATCTACTTCTGTAAACAATACTAGCTTCAGCAGCTGGTGAACATCAGCTTAAGTCCTCCAAGGACAGAGAATTATACTGAGAGTCAGAACCTAGCACAACCAAGCAGATTCCTCATTGGTTCTTCAATTACATGTACTTCAATTGTTAAGGATGCTGCCATTCCAACTTTGTTACTCAAAGAGAACCCAGTGGCATATACCCAGCATTTTAAAGTTTTCAACTATTACACCAATACAAGATAATGTTTAACTTTGACTCTCCAAGTATGTTTATGTATGTCTTATCATTAATGTAAAAGGAAGATGGTTTGAGAGCAGCTTGAGGGTTTTTTGTTTGTTTGTTTGTTTGTTTTGGTGGTGGTCCCTGAAAACAATGTAGAGTCCAAAGGTTAAAGCTATGGAGATCATAGTTCAACTTGGGTTTAAATATTGTTCTGCCACTTTGTGTTAACTGTGGCAAAAATATTTAACTTCTTTGAGTCTAATCATATCTATAAAATGAGAATACCACCTATCCACGAGGTTTATTGAAATAAAATTTTCTTACAGCCAATAGCATAGCATAGGCTCCAACAAATGAAAACTATATAACTCGAAAACAAAAGGCTAAACACTATTTCATTTTTTAAAAAATTTAGAGAAAAATATACAAAAGTACATAGAATAAAATAAAATGAACACCCATAATCCCACCATTTAATCTTTTAATAAATGGGTTTCATTAAACTTATCCTAAATAGCCAAGAAAAAAGGAAACTGAACAAAACATTTTATACACACCATTCTTTTTGTTAATATTCACAAGAGAATATATTTTCATTGACTTTTAAAGTAGAAAAAGAG
>PVJC01025106.1:0-24970 GCA_004026665.1 Murina feae | reverse complement strand
ATCTAGTATTTGATAAAGCAACAATTAAACCCACTAATCTGGCTCCACAGCCCAAATGTTCAACTCCTAAACTTAACATTTTGCTATATGACATCAATTGTTATCTATTATTTGGCCCACAGTGTATCTAGTGCTAGGGACAGAGGCAGAAATAGTAAGGTTCTTGCCTACAAGAAGCATCCTCCCCGTCTTATGGGCACCCAAAGAAATGTGGTGATTAGGATAAAAGTACTACTAAGTATGAAGAAGAGAAGTCAAACCTAGACCCAGGATGTGAAAAATCCCACCTGACCACATGGTCCAGGGACTTAAACATGAAAGATATTTTGACAGAACTAGGTAAAGAAATTAGGAAGGACATTTCAGGCAGAAAGCCTAAGAATAGAGTGACTGATCACCCATTTCTGTCTGCAAGAGTCCCTTTTTACAACTATTAATAAACGCCATTTACCTCTCAGTGTCCTAGTTTGGACAATAAATTATGTGGCCACCCCACCTAAGGGAATGGACACAGAGACATGAGTAAACATAGTATATTTGGGGAAATACAAGCAATTTATCACTGCTAGAACTCAGGATGTGTGTGATGGGAATTGTGAAAGATGAGAGAGTCTGGGAGAAAAGCATGAAAAGCCTTGTTCCTCAGGTGAGGGCATTTTAAGTTTCACTTTAAAGGTGACAGAAAGTCACTAAAAGATTTTATTAAAGGATATAGTGTGGTCAATTGTAATTTGAAAGATTACTCTTCATACATTGAAGAGAATATACTCTTATATTGCAAGATCAGATAGAGTCAAAAATCTTCATTTAATGCATTAATATTAAGGCCCTACTATGTCCCAACATCATTCTTAAATCAAGCTTACTCCAGGGAACAAATTACACAAGATCCCTGTCCTGGTGCTGTCATCCTAGTGGGCAAGTCATAACAACAAACAGAATAAATGACTAAAGACAAATCTTTGTAAGAGAGATTGGGGTTATATTGCAATTTTAAGTAGAGTGACCATGGAAGGATTCTACTTCCATATTTGAGCAAAGAACTGTGAGTATCAAGGGAGTCGGCCATTTAGATCCCTGAGAGAAAACCCAGCTGGAAGGAAGAGCTGATGAAAAGGCTTTGATGTGAGAGCATGGCTGGAAATTCCTAAGAGGAGTATTTGGCTGTTGTGTATGGGGAAAGAGGGGTAAAGGGTAAAAGAGGGTGCCCAAGAGACCTTTGGGTTGAGAGCACTTGGGACATTGCAGGCCATTTTAAGGAATTTAAATATTGCTCTTATTGACATGCAGAGCCATTGAAAACTTTGGATCAAAAGCATGGCACATTAGGAGTTAATGTTTATAAGAACTGCTCCAGCTGCTGTGCTGAGAACAAACTTTAGGGGCAAAGGATTCAGAAAAGACCATTTAGGATGCTATTGCAGAAGTGCAGGCCAGAAATGTTGGTCTATAGGCAAAGGTATCCAGGTAAGTGAAGATAATAATAATAATTTATTATCCGCCAAGATAGAATGGAGGCCAAAATAAATTAAAAAAAAAACAAGGAAAATGCTTTACATAGTGAAAGGCCATACTTCACATGGATGTAAGTGATATGGAAGCTCTATGGACCAAATCAAAATAATGCTCCTCTCAAACAGGTGTTACTGGAAACACAAGGAGGAACTGATGGAATATATTGAAAATAGACTTTGCTATGCTTAGTTCAAGAATGATCAAGTGCACAAATACTGTGAAATATATTGTAAAAGCTCTTAAAATATGTCTCAAAATTTAAATGCAATAAAATAGCTGATAAACTTAGTCATCTTTTTAAAGTATTTGTATTGTGACAACAAACAACAAACCAGTAAAACAAAGATGACATACTAGAGAATATATTTGCCATTTAGATCACAAAGTAATTCTTTCAATTAAAAAGCAATTTTACAATTTGATGCCAAAAATGCTCCAAAAGCCTGATAGAAAAAAAGGGGGGGGGGGGCAGAAACCATGAACAAATAATTTGAAGATTTTAAGAAACAGATACTAGTATAAAATTAGCTTTGCCTAGATGAAAACATTATTGAGTCTACTCCTAGTAAGAGAAACAGAATTTCAGCTACACTGAGATATGACTTCTCATCTTATTGACTAAAACTAACTGATGTCAGATACCCCCGTGTAAAATTGTCAATTTTCAGATCCAGTCAGATCCAGTCAGACCCAGAAATAGATGACTAAAGGGGACATCCTTGAAAAAGGACTCTGCAATGCTACCTGAAGAACATATAGGAAGTACTTTCCTGTGAGTGAGTTTGAGCAGTATAGGAAATAGATGGTAGCAATCTCTTGTATTTCCCTGAGCCAGATCGCCTTAGTTCGCCTCTGATTTCAACAATAACTGCTATGGACAGCTCTGTGCAAGTCAGGCTTCTCCCTAACTTACAGAGTGAGAGCTGAGCCACAGTATCTCTCTGCCTCTGGCCTTTCCCCAATGCCAGAAAGCCTCCTTGGCCCAAATGCACATTAGCCTGGGGATGCTGGAATAATGCTCTTGGGGTCTGATGGATTAATTAAGTCTTGCAAGCAGACAGTATTACAGAGCACACTGTACATGTCAGGCTGTTCTAGCAGAGGTCTCCCCTGTTGCCCACAGCAATGAAATTGAAAAATGCATATTCAACTTCCCCTGACTCAATTTCCAGTTCTCTCATTTTCACTTCCTGGGATCATCTACCCATAAACTACTTAATCATCTTAAAAGAATGATTAAGATCATTCTCAATACATTGATCTCTTAATCTGCCTTGTATTTGTTTTTCTTTTGGAAGAGTCTTTTATTGATTATAAATGAAGTACTGTCTCAAAAGATTTTTTCCATTTTTGTCCTAAACATGGACATTTCAAATGTAAAATAATAAGTTTGGTTCCACTTTCTACTGGCAAACATATTCCTTGCTCTCAGTAAAAGTAAGCAGATTTTCCTCAGCTACAATTTCATCTTGCTATTCTCTAACTTAAAATAGCTTTTAACATTTACACATTCAGTTTTAAATTCTCGAGCCAATCTCTTATCAATTCCAAAGCAAATATTGCCTTAAACATCCACTGTCTTCATTTTACCCACGGAAAATACTGAGCTAGCTATTACTTATTTCTACTCCACAATGTTGTTGATTTTCCAAGATCTATGTATCTCAGGAATAAGAATCATCGAAACTGCATTTCCAAGACTCTTCAACAGATATCTGGTTTAGATGCTTTTAATAAAGGGCCCTTTCTTGCGATGGGAAAGCTAGCAGCAGAAGAGGATGGAGCCACCGCTGTAGCATTGCCAGCTATGTGCATTTTGCTAGAAGGCAGGCAAGAGGTTGAGGCACTGGCTTTCAGATACCCTTCTGTAAATCGGCTACATAGATGCATTAGGCATCTGAGATCATTAGCAGTTATCTTTTACGATTCTCTGGCCCTTTCGAATTCTATAATTTCCTGTATTAGATTCCTCCTTGTTGGAAATACCTAGAAAATACCTTATTTTTCTAAAATCTCTAGTTAGTAGTAAGTGCATTTGAAAAATTGAAGATACAGGCTATTTTATCTTTATGTGCTATTGTGAGTAATCTTATTCATATAATATTTGGATTCATTACTCAATAGTTTTTCTTCCATTCCTCAAGTAATTTTTTTTCACCCAGTAATCTGCAAACCATGTTTGTCAGTTGTATTCAGTGTCTATGGCTACAGTTAAATCATAATATCAGGGTTTTGTAGTTGCAATAGAGACTGTTTGGCCCCCCAAATTAAATATATTTACTATCAAAACTTTTACCAAAAGCTATTCTAGACCAATCAATTTTGTTGCTATGTTATATATCCCCATATAGTGTAAGAGATGTATTTGATTACCATTATGTAATGACAGTGTTTTGGAAAATATAACAGTAACAAAATCTTGCACTACAAGTAACAGAAATTTGAAGTAGAAGATACCAGGATTGGACAATTATAGGCCAGGAGTGAAGAGACTTTGAAAGCATATTTTGAGGGGAAAAACCTAATAATGTAATGACTAGAGGCCCCATGCATGAAAATTCGTGCACTCACGTGGGTCCTTCAGCCCAGCCTGCACCCTCTCCAAGTCTGGGAGTCCTCAGGGGATGTCCTGTGATGACTGGACCGAGTCCCAGAGCAGGTCTAAGCCACAGTTTGGCCTCCCTCTGCAGGAGGCGACTGGGAGGGCCGATCAGGGGAGGGCACCGGAAGGCGAGTGGCTGGCCCTGACCCCCCATCGTCTCTCCACTGAAGCTGGTCGTTGCGCCCCCCAGGACCCCACCATTGACATTCCCTTCCTCTGCCTGCTGGCACGCGTCTTGGCTGGCCTGGCACCACCTGCTCGCCAGCCCTGCCCCTGGCTGACCAGTTGTTCCGCTGTTCAGTTAATTTACATATCATGCTTTTATTATATAGGATGATATAGCAAATGTTTGTTGAGTGATTTAGAAAGGATGCTACATAGTTGCTATGTAGCTAAGGAAATCACAAAAGAGAATTATTATTTCTCAAGCTCACATATTCAGTTAGCAACTGGCATTGAACTCAAGTTTGACACCAAACTCTGCAGTGAACCTATTTTTAATTGTTAAAATAATAGTACTTGCTAAAATACTAGTACTTGTTAAAATATCAGTACTTGCTAAAATAAAGAACCCTATTTTTATGAATGGTTTTAGATACAGCTATACCGTATTTTACATTATTTCACACTGAAATCAGAAGGTAAATTTCAATTACTCATCACTACCAGACATGCTGGCGACATTACTTAAATTCTCTGGGCAGTACCAGTGGCTCAAATAGTGGCTCTTCTACTGTAGCATTTATGGAAAAGAAGATTTGCTCTGATCCCAGAAAGCAGCTGGAAAGTGTGTTTTCCGTCCTGTCAGGGCCTTGACTAGACGCCTCCTCTCACAGGCTCGGCTCATACGTTACGTAGACCGAAGGGTTGGACGGGTGCGTGTGTCTAATTGGAGGAGCGTCACCAATGGGGCGGGTGAGTCCGGGCTCTGTGTCAAACATGGGCTGTGTGTGGTGGACACTCAGGGTGCGATTTTCCATGCCGACGAAAACGTAACATCTTTCCCTTGACATTGGAAAAGTAATTTATATACATGACACCTCAGATCATTTTAAATGGAATTCAGGAAATCAGAGCATAGTTGGCTGTCTTAACTTCTTGGCTGAAAAGCAGCTCAGGACTTAGATTTTCGCCCTGGGGACACAGGGTTAGCTTTTGGAGAAGGCTAGGTAACATCTAATTAGAGGGATCCCTCAGGTTTAGGACATATTCATGGACACACAAGCTTATTTGACTTTATGATCTTCTAAGTACAGGAGGGCACTATAGACGCATTTTGAAAATGGGTAAGTAATCAATTTAGTAATTTTCAAGTTGGTTTTCCTCTACTAAACACATACCAGTACATACATTTTGAAAAAATGGCAGCATTTAAATCAACTGTGTTTGTTTTTTTGTGTTTTTTTTTTAACAATTGAATGAATAACTTATTTGGCTAAATATAAATTAAGAAACTGTATTTACAGAGAAACACTTTCAGAAAACTATTTAATAAATAAAATATTGATAATAGAAGTATATCCAGTCAATGGCATAACTTATTTTCTGGAAGTATCTAGGCCATTTTTATTGAAGGTGCTAGAAATGCATATGATTTACTCAGAAAGTAGACAGTTGGAGCACATAAATTAAATTACAAAACTTTTCCTTGTTACTCAGTAACATTATTTTTCAGAGGTTTTTAGTTTTGTGCTCAAGTGACAGAAATGTTTCTCCATTTAGTAAGATTATCAAATTGCCAATATCTAGGGCTATAAGCTCTAACCTTGTTTGTGTAGCAGTTGGAGCACAGGGATAGTTAATGATTTGAAACTCCTACATTATTCTACCAACTAATTACACTAAACTGCCATATATAAGATCCTTTCCACTCCTGTTGAGCAGATGCACTCTTGATTTGCTCTTATTAGAATCATGCACAGCATAGAAAAAATGTCAAACTTCCAAAAGAAAAACTTCATTTGATTGGATGGAAAGCCATTCATCTCAATTATTTCTGACATCCTCTGTATTATGCTATGAGTATCTCAAGAGAAAAGAGATAGTTCATCTCCTTTAAGAGAAGTTTATTGAGAGTGACATGCTATTGTCATTATCTGAGAATCCTAAAAGCCTACTTAAACTCTAGGAAAATAAAAAGATCAGTTTCAATGAAATGCACCTATGCAAAGCAAGATGCCATGTCAAATATTAGTAGCTAATAATTTTTGAATATGTGTAAAATACTAAATAGCATTGTTTTACTTTAAAATATGTGAAATATAACTTTAAAATTATCAAATTTAAAATAGGAAAATGTTATCAAACAATTGTATTTAGATGTGAGGTGATTACATGTACATATAGTTAAGCCACGTATGTCAGGTTGAGCCATGACAGCCATGGATCTTGGGATTGGAAATGTTTAGATGCCTTATATGATGTTATCAGCATTTATCAGCTTGAAATGACACAGCTATTAGGATGGTACATCATTAAACAGAGTTACAATCACAACTGTTCATTCAGGGATCTCTGTCAGTGGAGATATAGAACAAAGCATGATTAATAGCAGGCAATTGCAAACACACCAAAGGTTAGAATTTTCATTAGTGACTGGGACTAGTTAGGTTTACAAATCATCTGAAGATATGTGATGAAGGTTGAAGAAAAGACTGTATCAGCAGTGCAAATGACCACGAAAACACTGCCCTGGCTGGGTTGCTCAGTTGGTTGGAGCATTGCTCCTTACACCAAATGCTAGCGGGTTTGTTCCCAAGACAGGGCGCCTGTAAGCGGCAACCAATAGATGTTTCTCTCTCACACTGATGGTTGTCTCTCTCTTACCCCATAAAAGCATATCCTCAGGTGAGAATTAAAAATAAATGAACAGTGGTCCGAAGCAATTGTGGCAAGGAGAATAAACAATAAATGCAGATTAGATATTGCATCTGAGTTAGACAAATAATATCAGAAAGAGAAGCTGAGAGGAAGATCCGTTAAATTTTAAATATATATATATATATATATATTTAAATATATTTAAATA
Organism: Murina feae; assembly: GCA_004026665.1. NCBI lineage: Eukaryota > Metazoa > Chordata > Mammalia > Chiroptera > Vespertilionidae > Murina > Murina feae. The sequence goes on along the minus strand of PVJC01025106.1, from coordinate 17,825 downwards.
TATATATATATTTAAATATATATATATATATTTAAATATATATATATATTTAAATATATATATATATTTAAATATATATATATATATATATATATATATATATATATATATATATGGCTGTGCAAATCAAGCAAGGCATAAACACACAACTACATTAGGATGCAGAGAAGGGGGTTCTGAGGAATAAGTTTGAGTTACTACTGATTTCCGTACATGAAATTTAAGTGCCTTAAATTCATTCCTCTTCTTCCTTCTACTTGATTTAGTATGCTCTCACCAGGAATAATTGTCCCAAATATTCTCCATTTTACTGCAGTCTGCTTTTGAAGCCTATAAAATCTATTGATCCCTACATAAATGTCAAACGTGTTATTCATATTTTTTGTTTGATCTTAGAACTCCTCATTCTTGCTTTCAAAGATTTCCTAACTGTGACTGCACATAACTAGCTAACTATATCAGCTTCTCCTCCAACAAATACTGCTGATGACATGCACCTCTTCCCTGCCTTATTCTGGCTGTTGAAGTTGAATCTTGTTTTTTTTCTTTTCCTTTGAGCCACACAAAAATACCATGATTTTGCCTCATCTGGTCCTAATACTCCCCACCTTCAAGAATAAGCTTAGCTCCTACTTCCTTAAGAAATCCCAAGTCAATCAATCCAGTCATTTGAGGACTATAGAACTGTAGAATATAGTAAAACTCCCATATTTAAAAGCAGGGGTCAAGACAAAAAAAAAGGGCTGAATATTGTTTCATAATATTACAAAGGGGGAAATATACTGTTAGGGCTTAAGGTATCTTTTCTTGCCTTCTTTTAAGCATTCTACCACTTAATACCAACTACATTTCCCCCTAAGGTTAAGAATGCATGAGAAACATTTTAAAAGTCATGAAGTTTATGGCTTTCGTCACATAAAAATAGCTTCAAAATGATTTAAAACCCAACATATTTAAATAAAAATGGCCAAACATCATGTTTTTGTTACTCAAAGTGTTTTTTAATCAGGAAAAAGATTAAATAGGGTAAAAATTACAAATAGGGTAATTAGATGAAACATCCTGAGATCATTAATAACCATACTCTAATATGCAAAAATATTTTAGTGACATATTATGAAAAGAAATTATAAACTGACATAAGATTTTGTTTTATAGAAGTGTTTTTTAATTTAAATTATTTTTATTTTCCAAAACAGTTTACATTCAGCATTACTGTATTAATCTTTATTACTTTTAGATCTACAGCAAAGTGGTTAGAAATAATTTACTTTAGAGGGGTCCCCCTGCTGCTTCAAGTATCCACCTAGCCCCACACTTATTTATCACAATATTATTGACTATATTCCCTGTTGTAATCTAAAAACACTATTTCCTTATTGAGAGAATATTTTCCTCCCCATACCAGTTGTCAAACTACATCTATACAGTGAAATATTATGGATATTTATAGATATCTAGGCTGTGAATGTGTTTTCTAATGAGTTCTCAGAGATTCTACATATTCTAGATACTTTTCTTTGCCTTTACTTCCTTCCACATGTGGGAAAATTGTTAGTAAAGACATATGTGTGGCATTGAAGAAACTACAGAGAAAAGACCTAACTCTCACAATCCATTAAATTAAGATGTTCTGTCCAGCCTGTTTTGCTCAGTAGTTTAATTCCTAGTCAGACCACATGCCCAGGTTGCAGCTAGACCACCAGTAGAGGGCATGCAGGAGGCAGCTGATCAATGATTCTGTCATCATTGATATTTCTCTGTCTCTCCCTCTCCCTTCCTCTCTAAAAATCAATAAAAACATATTTAAGAAAAAGGAAAAAAAAAAGATGTTCTTTCTCAGGCCAAACATTTGCTATAGACTATATCCCACTGTTCTTTCCTAAAAAGAACACTTGTCCTTCACCATCAAGAGCTCTTCACTATTTATAGTGCTTAAGTCTCTACCTCCAGCTCTAACATTCACGTCTCTATGCCTTACTAACCGTGTTTCTTTACCTTTTCCCCTAGGTCTTATTTGTTAATCATCTTTATTACTTCTCTTTGGTTTCTTTCCAAATTCTCTTTATCATGGCTCAGTTAGGGATGTCCAGTGAAACCCACTAAGCTAATAAATATTTGATCAGCATTGGAGTTAAGAAGAAAATGCCGTTGGTGATTTATATGGACACTATGTGCTGACTTCTTCTTAGCTAAGGATTAAGGATAGTGGAACTTGAAATTCTTGAGCTTTGGCCTTCAGATAGAAACATTAGGGTGCTGTAACTATAGTAAGGGCTGGGATGGTGAAACTGATTCCAACTATATAGGAAACAATGAATTGAGAATAAAATCCATAGAAGCAAGTGCCCTATGGACAGAATCAAAAATAAAATGAGAGATTAAGTTAAATATCAAGAATCAGGAAGAGAGTGGACTGCATGAGAGCAAGGCTGTAATTGAAGCAATGCGTTCCTCCCTAAGTCATATGAAGGGGTTGGCGTATCTCTGGTTCATCATTATTGATCAGTTGCCTTTTTGTGTAGGGGTAAGGCTGACTGAATCCAATGTACATTTAAGGCAGATATTATTTCAGTTGTAGCTTTAGAATATTTGGATTATTTTGTATAATAACTGCCATTTCTTTTTTCTTACTAACAACTTGTTTAAAGTTGATTTCCTTATAATTATTCCACATATAACGACACTGTAAAGTTTTGAACTATGAAAGGGAAATCTCTCCATAAAATGTTTCCCAAAGAGCCACTTGTCTTGAGATTTTACCAAAGCAGAGATGTTATTTTACCAGTTTGAGGCAAGTAACATGGTACTTCCCTTCTTGCTTGTCATATGTACATATGAGGTTAGTAATTTTAACTGTTTCATTCACTGTTGTATCCCCAAGTGCCTCAAATATTCTGGCAGCTCCATTAACATTCTCCTCTGCTTTTCTGTCTTGGTGAGTGGTGATGCTTTATCCTCACTTATACCAAGTTAAAAATTCAAGACGCATCCATGTCAGCCCTGTTTCCTATGTCTTATTCTACTCATCCAGCCCTTCACCAAGCTCAGAAGGGTCAACTCTCTAATCAGACCCCTCCTCTCCCATTCTGATGTGTTTGTTTTATTTTGTGCCCTTTTAACTACTCACCTGATATACTGAAATCGGCTTAGAACTCCATTTCTCACTGCAGGCAATTTTCCAAAATGCTGTCAGAATAATCAGAGTAAGCTTTCTAAAATATGAATATAATTGTGACACATCCCAACTTTAACAGTTTTATCACATTTGAAATTTAGAAAAGCTATTTGGAGAACCCACAGGCTCCTAACTATATCTCCAGCTAATTTTCCAGGTTCCGCCCCCCTCTGGTCCTACTTTACCACCCCTTATGTTATAACCTTATGGAAAAAGCAGTCATTAAGCATCATTATGCTTTTGTACATGCTATTTTGTTCATATGAAATTCTAGTAGTATTTTTCCCTCATTTCCCATAATTTCTGCCATTCAGTTAAAATTTTTCTTTTTCTCAGCAGCAGTGAACTTGGTTGAACATAAATCTCTGCTTACATTTCTTTTTCATATGGATTTCCAAAAACATATACTCTGGCATTTTCTCATACTCCAATAGCAGCTGTTTCCAGTATCCTTTTGTGGTTCCACCTATTCTAATATTTTATCTAAGAAGATGTTAAATACTGTTGTATCTCAAGGACCACATCTAAGTCCTGAGTCCTGATCTTTTTTAATTCTCTATTTCCTTTTTGCCAGATCTAATTCAAAGTGTGACTTCAACTTATTATTTTTTCTCTTTCTCTCACTGTTGAGACATGACTAAATTATATTTGCACTCCAACATAGTCCTGAACTCTAGACATGTGTATTTAACTTGATACATCCTCCTGGATAGCTCGCTGACACCTTAACCCAAATATATTTAAACATCATTTAACTTGTTTTCCTGCAAAGGTATTCTCTCAATTGCTCAAGCAAGAAACCCTGACTGTCCTGCTTCCTTTGCTCCTCTAACTTGCATGTGTTCCCATTGGCCACCACCCCAGTTCAGAGCATCAGTATCTTACTCCTTCATCTAGAATTTCAATACCATTTCCCTCAGAGACAACATTAAATTTAAAAAATACATATATTCATGTGTCACTTCACTTTTTAAGTCCTTTACTAGTATATGTCTTTATTGTGGGTTAAAAGAAAAATATGAACATGGCTTATAGAAAATCTACTTCTAACATTCCACCTCCTAGATCCTTCCTTTTTTGTTTGTTCCCTTCCCCCACCCGGTCCCACCCCTCCATCTAGAACCACTTTCAGTTCCTTCATGATAGTCATAATGACATGGATATGCACTCTTTAGGCCAATGTTGAATTTTGAAAAAACTCAGTTGATTTTCATTAACTCCAGTATTACCTTAGGTACGTGCGTACCTTACCTCTGATCCGTTCTCATGTCATTGCACTCTTTCTCACTGTACTCCAGGCACACAGCTTCTTTACCAGCCAAGCTCTTTACCCTCAAGGCCCTTGCCCACGCCAACCCCTTTGTGTGACAGCCCATGATCTTCTAAGTGTTTCTTCTTTCCATTTTAGGAATCAAGCCCAATGTCTGTCTCTTAAAGCAGTTCTTTCTGACTATCCAGGACAAAGTAGTTCCCTAATCGTCATCTGTTCTCTTCTAGCATTCCTCTCAGTTGTTTTCCTAAGTTTTCACTATGTGTTTATGTATCCACCCACCTGGTGATTAGCTGTCTCCCAGCTGAGTCTTAAAACTACAGGAGGTCAGATATCATGTCTGTTTTGTTTATCATTTTGTACAGGCATTCCATATAGGGTCTCCAATAAATATTCATTAATTAAATGAATAAATATAGTTGTGTGTGTTTCTTTTTGGTTCCAGATGCTGACATAAACTGATTAAATGTTAACTCTTCTTGCACCCCTGAAAATAATATGATTTGGTCCCTTTCTCCTGCCCATAAGTTGACAAGCCACACAGACCCTCAGGTCCTGGTGTCAATTCAGAGGGCTGTGGCATGTTAAACTCTGAGCAAAGCGGTTGGGTGGCATCCAGACTGATTCAGACCTTCAGTGAAGTACCAGGGGATAAACAGAAATGGACTAGGGAATAGCAGAGCTACAGTGTAAGGAACACTCCTGGACAGATAATTTTGACAAAATTAAAGCTTAGAACATTTAAACAGATAAAAATATCCTAGCCTGAATACTTCTAAGTAAACATAATGGTGTCACTCAAAGTAGAACCAAGTGCATTCTCTTTGTATTATACTTGCTAGTAATTCAAAACTCATCTCCCACCAGATACTGTTTCCAGTTAATGCTCACTACGTTCATTTATTGAATATTCCTTTAATGCTACATATTGGCAGGATATGTTTGCATTATAAAAAATTAAAATTTAAAAATTAAAATTATTTTAGTGTTCTGGTATGTAAGAAATATTCTTCTATTTTGAGTCAGAAGAATGCCACTTTGTGACTTTGGACAACTAGCTTACCCTGTTCTGAAGAACAAACTTCATAGCTTCACTCCAGGAAGCTCAGAAGCAGAATCTGTTCTTGATTTTTCCAGTTTATAGTAACCACCCATGATCCTTGACTTTTGTCCCCTTCCGCCATCTTCAAAGCCCACAACATAATAACTTAAAATCACTCTCAGACCTCTGTTTCTGTCACTGCATGCCTTTTCTGATTCTAATTATGACCCTCCTAACCTCCTCTTATAATTCCTTAGTGATTACAGTAGGCCCACCAGATAATCCTGAATAACCTCCCAATGGAAAAATCCATTTAGTCACATCTGCAAAGTTCTTTTGCAATGTTAAGTAGCAAATTCACAGGTATTAGAAGACATTAGAACATGGAGGAGCCCCTATCCAATTTATTCTTCTTACGTTGCTTCCCCAAATAGTCAAACTGGTGAAGAATGTATCTGACTGTACAGTATCAAGTCAAAGCTAATCTAATCCAGAATAATGATTACTTCCTCTCTTGTTGATATAGTCAAGTTACTTTCCCTCATCGTCTGGCTGCTCTTTGCCAGCTGTAAGTCACACAGAGCTGCATGGACACGCAGTGCACTTCCGTGCATCTCCGAGCCCAGGTCTCCAACTGCCAGGCCACCAACAGCACTATCACGGGTCTCTGTTGAAGGTCACGATTCATTGAAGTCTGGAATGTTGCTAATGTTGCTGGGAGTATGCACTAATACTGCAGGTCTGAGAATGTTAGTGGCAAACTTCTAAACATCTGCCTGAACAATAATTGGTGAGGGTTCTTAAGTAGAGACACTTGCATTCAAAAAAAGATTGATTTCTTAATTTAGTGCTAAACTGTATACTACATACATTTCTGATCTCAACACATAATGCCTTACATTGGAATGTTAGTACTAATTTTTCCTTTCTCTTCACTGAAAATCTGTATAATCTTATCCTATTATGATTAAAATTGTCAATGTTCTATTAATGCATTATTTGTATTTAAAATATACATAATAAAATGTAACCTTTAAATATATTCTCTCACTTCAGATTCTCTATATTCTTTTGCTTGAGCATCCAGACCAATTTTGAGATGTCCATTTTGTGTTGAGCATAATCTTGGGCCTGAATTTTCAATGATCTATGGAAGGAGTCCTGGCCACTGCTTTCATGGAGTTTATAACCTAGTGAGGAAAAACTGTAAATAAGTGATCACAGTGCAAAGAGCTGCCACTTCTCCCCAGAGTGAAAATATTTGACGTCATGGGCCGGGTCCATTGTTTTGGACATGTCCCAAGGGCTCTCCAGCGACTGCCTTCAGCATACAGCGAGAGAGAGACAAATACTGGTGACCGTCCATCTATGAGAGAAGACATTTTTGCCTATAAAACAATGGGGCAGTTATATACACATATAATTTTCTGAGAAAACGATACCTTCTTCAAAAATCAACAGTGTATAAATAAGCCCTGGATATCTTCATGTCAACCTGACTCAAAGATTTAGGACTTAATAGATAGAACTGCTTTTAATTAAACTTCTGTTTTCTCTGAACCTCGTTTTCTTCAGCAAAAAAAGTTTTCATGACTACTTTTGTCTATCATCAGCATCCTGTTTTATAATAAAATATAAGTTTAAAAATACAATTCAAAGGACTGTATGAATGTGAAAATGGGATAGCTTTTGAGCTACATGGTTTGTAATGAGCAGGTTATGAAAAGGAAGATTTTGTAGAGGATAAAGATACAGCACAGTACAAAACCAACACAATTTGGGAGAAAGCCAGCTGCTATTTATTAAAGTTTACTCACTAAATGAACTCAGCACTTTGTTGCTTAATTGAGCTCAATATAAGAATACATAATCTAATGCTAGACCACAAATTTTGTGACAGGAAACACATCATAATGCCTAACTTACAATTCAAATTATAAACCACCCCATCATCATGGAGTCATTTTCCTACATGGTGAGTCATCTAATTTACAACTAAAAAAAATAACAATTCATCTTCTAACTTTATTTGTGATGCTTAACAATATTATAGAACATGTAAGTGCTTTCTCTCAGTGCTAAATTCAAAATCAATATAAATCAGATGTGTTTGAATTACAAAGCTTTTGTAATAGAAAACATTACAGCTTGCATTTCCAGTGTTCATATTGGGACAAAGATTTTTTTTTTTACAAATAAATAAAAATGTGAAAGGTGAATTACTTTCAATTTCTACATATTACCTGATGTATAGCTATATAGTTGATCATTCATATCTCCAAATAGAGTAAGAATGCAAATAAATATACCAAAGAAAGATTCTCAACTTTGTTTTAAATAGAGATTAGATTCCTTTTCCATTCTTAGATTAATGGAATTTGCCACTCTGATGGGCATATGTTACTAAGTCTCTAATATGCTCCCTTATCTGTGCTCTCCCCCAGTTAATTCACACAGTAAAAAGGAATGTTTCAAAAATGCAAACAGTTTGATAAATGACCCTGCTTACACATCACAGTATCCTTACGTTTGCTGTAGGATCCTACTTCATATGGCTTTTGCCTAATTCTCTAGCCTTATGTCACAAACTCACCTTCTCATCATGTCTCAGTCTCACTGAAATTTTTTTTAGTTCTTTAAAAATTCCAAACTCGTTTCAGCCTCAGGGCCTTTGCCCAGATCAATTACTTTGGTAGAACACCCTTTCTGCTATGGCATGCCTGGTTCCACCACGTTCTCAGTTTGAATATCACCTTGTCAGAGAGTCCTTCTTTCAGACAGATCACCTGTCAGGTAGACCACCACCCCACACACAGATGTACACCTACATGCTCATAATCTCTATTATAACTCATTGAACTTTTCTCTTATAAGACGTTAATTGTTCATTTACTCTATTTACTAGTAAAGAAGGTACAAACCAAGTATCTTATTCACTATACTATGGTGTCCTTAGTTCTAGTATACTGAATGACATCTTCAGGTGCTTTATAAACACATATTTGACAGGATGAGTAAGTGAATGAATAAAAGAGGAAACTTCTGTTGCATTTATTCTCTAATATCATCATTTACTGTCTCAGAGACAGCAAGAGAACACCCTGCATAAGGAAAATATCCTTGTGCAGCTCAGCATGAGAATTGCAGGTGTGGATAATCAGGGCTCCTGTTGAGTCTGGGTGTGTTTTCCATCTTAGTTAGGGTTTCCAGAAGAAAAACACTGTGATTCACATGTTATTAATTATAGTCCAGCCTTCACTGCCTATGGAGAATAGCTCCAGTGAACACACAAGGAGCATATGGATCAGTGGGTGGCAGATACTTTGGTTGGATCACCCTCAGGTATTTATAATTGAGGGTCCTCGAGGGACTTCAGGGCAGTGTGCATATGTTGGAGTGTTCTGGTCATGGAGGGGGTAATATTAGAAAACCACTCAATCATTGAGGAATTAGTTGAGGAAATCTAGTTCACCAGCCAAGACATAGATATATGCATAGATGATTATGAACAAAGTTTCCTTTGTATGAGAGGACTGGAGTGAGTGTGTAAAGAGAATTAATCTGTGATTAAAAACTATTTTACTAAGGGAAGAAGAGAGTATTAAAATATAAAAATATAGAAAACTCTTCTGAGAAAAGAAGAGATACATAAATATCCTTTCTGTGATTTTATAGCAATATCTTAAATAATTTCTATTTATGATAGAATTGGAGCCTATACAGTCCCAAGAGTCTTGGCTGGAAGTCTATGGGAGTGCATTTAGATGAGAATATATTAGCATCCCTGTAATCAACCACTTTGATATTTTAGTATTCAAAAGTAAAGAAATCCAGGACTAAAATTATCAATGGTTAAATCTAATATCTGGATATAAGGTACCCAGTTGATCAAAAAAATTGAAGTTCCACAGGGACCCTAGATAGGTCCAAAAGGAGATCAATACCTCTGTATGATATTTAGGTGAAATTACAAAATAGTTTCTCAAATGCTCATACTGTTCTATAATCTGAGAGATGATTGTGAAGCAACATATTCTATACTGTCTTACTAATTATTTATTTATGTATTTATTTATATTTTGAAGTCCCTATTATGTTTGTCACAAAATATTGTAGTTCACTTTTTGTGTGTAAATATCAGCATTTATAACTTAACAGCCGTAAACTTCAATTTTAATTGGTGGAATATTAAAGTAAGCTTGGATACAGTTATGTATATGTATTCACCACAATCAATTTCAATTACTCTTCTGCTCTGAAAGATTCTTAACTTAGTAAAATGATTGTTTTTACCATGACAATATGCTTTATAAAAATGTGCATTTATGTAATCATTATAGAGACAGGTATCTTTAATGTTGAATTCAACTATTTTGCAATAGTATTATTTGTGCCAGTCAGATTCTTTTGTGTCTTATTTAAATCTTTGGGTAATAACAAATGTTAAAGATAAATGAGTAACTTTTTCCAAATGTGTGCTGACATTTATTATTCATTATGAACACCAAGGTGATATTACTAATTGCATGAAGATCACAAAAACCAAAAATATTAAATTAAGACATTAGCATTTAATTCATGTCAAACATTATTTAAGGTAATTGTGCTCAAAGACAGGATTTAACACACACAGCTATAGAAGTTGCGTATCTGCAAAGCATGACTTTGCATTGAGATCCAATAACTTTTCCTCTAAATAATTTCTACCTATTTTGAGTAAAGTTCATTCATAAATTTCTGAAATGACAAGTGATGACTATTAAAGTATTAGCATCATGTGCATAAGTATATTTTGGCAAATAGTTAAACAACGTCATATCCTAATAATAAAAGGCCAGTAACCATAATGGCATAATGACCAGAACAACCAATCGACCAGTTGCTATGAGATGCATCGACCACCTCTCAGTCTCTCTCCCCGACTGGCCCGCAGGCTCTGATCACAGGATGGCGAATGGGAACCACAGGGAACCGGGTGGGTGGTGGTGGAATGGGACATGGGACTGGCGAGAGGGCAGAGGCAGACTTTTTGGTCCCTCCCCCTGGCCCGCAGGCTCTGATTGCTGGATGGTGAACGCGAAACCACAGGGAAGCCGGGTGGGTGGTGGTGGGGTGGGATGGGGGATTGGTGAGTGGATGGAAGATGGCCCTGATCACAGACGAGGCCTAGGGATCCTACCTGTGCATGATTCCATGCACTGAGCCTCTAGTACATCCATATTATCACATAGTTAAATAGAAAATCAGTTATTTCTAATATTTAAGAAATTCATAGTGTTATTTTTTCAGTAAACTTCCATGTTCATATTTTTTAGTATATTAATACCTAAAAGCTTTATGGTAACCTTTTAAAAAGTATTGCAATCAGTAAAAATAAATATTCTTATACCATTCAATAAAAGACAAAAGCCCTGAGGCAGCAGCATTCAGGATATTAGAGCTTCTAAAACAGGACTACTGAGGCCCCATTTACCACATACATTCTGCATACACCTAACCTATGATTCTTCATGGATTGCCCTGACCGCTTAACTGTGGGTCTGGTGGCTTCCTGCATTTCAAGGCCAAGGCAAGGGCTGTGCCCTCCCTGGTTGGTAGAGCTCAGTCTCTGCAGTGGCCACAGCAGAAAATCCTTTCCCCACCAGCCCGGATAATAGAAGCATTTAGCTGTACTAAGCTGCTCACATCTGAACACAAACCATTTTGTGAGTAAGAATTTTTCATGCCATTTTTGAAAGAGAGATGTTAGGTATGTTGTATATAAAGGGTTAGAAAAGGGGAAATAATAATATCCGTTTATCTTTCTGTTTTGACAAGTTCTCAAATTGAGAACTTTGTTCAGTATACAAGCAACATACATCACTAGATAAGATCATGGCAGAAGTTGGAAGTATGAAGTGGAAGTTTACAAAACTCAACCCATTACTATTAAAGAAAAGTACTTTGTAAAACACAAAACATGTAACAAATTTGAAAGATGATTGATAACAGGACAAGAGTTTTAAAATGGAGCTTGGCAGCCCGTTTGCAGCGTGTAGATTCTTCTGTGTGTGGGAAAAGCTAAATATATAAAAACAGCAAAGTGTTTGTCAGCCAATTCCTATGACTATACTTATTTATTTTGTCTGAAGTGTATCCAGATCCTGAAATGAATGGAGAGGCATTTGTGAGAAGATTCTACATAATGTTCTAAATGACCACAATGAAAGTAGATATCCTGGATATGTGTTACCACCTTATTCTTTTTATGGTACTACTGAGTCCTTTAATTTATTTGCTTCCAATATTAGTCTGCCCATCATTCACTGTGCCTGATTTGTTCATGGAGTTCTGTGACCTTCTCCTACATTGGAACTATAGCACTGCAGCTAAGCAACCACACTGTAGCCAAGCTAATGCACTGTTGGAGTTGAAAATACTCATGGTATTCATTTTATTTTGTCTGGAAGCTAGGTAGCTGGGACCATAAGAGAAGATTATCTGTGCCAATCAGATTCTCTAGTGTCTTATTTAAATCCTTAGGCAATAACAAAATCATAACTTGAAATCTGAAAGTTATCAAGGAGAATTAGGTGGTAAGATTTCTTACATAGCATGGAATCCAACACATGAGTTTAGTAATAAATTTCCTTCTCTGCATTCATTTCAAAGCTTAACCCCATTAAGGTCTAATCCTTGTGTGAACATAATCTTACTACCTCATTACTTCCTTAATAGGATTAAATAAAATAATGGGTCTATACCTGTTCTAGCCTCTCAAACCCCAGTTAGGATCCCTTATGGTTTGAGTGTAGATCACTAATTTAGAAGACCAGGGTCTGTATCCTGATAATGATTACTTGAGGTCATCACAGTACACTTGTACCTCAGATTTTTAATCTAAAACTATAAAGTATCCTTCCCAGAAGTATTCCAGGGAGACCTAAATAGCATATGTATGTGCTACACCGAAAATTACATGATGCATAGGAGAGTCTGGATAAAGAAGACTGAAATCTGAACCTAATTCTGCAGCAGCACTCAGCTTTTGTAAACAAATATAAAGAAGGCACATGTTCATTCAGTTACATGTTTATTGAGAATCCACTATATGTCACTGTGTAAAGGCGCTGAGGATACCTGAGTAAACAACATTCATAAAAAGGCAATATGGCTGTCCTCACAGAGCTTAGAATATTAGGGAGATTCTATTTAAAAATTCTGAACAAAACGATAGCCAATTTTTTCATGATATAAGACCTTTCACTAAAAGTTTTTCTCATGCCAGACTTTCACGCTCTCTGCTAGAAATATAGAAGCAATGCTTCTGTAACAAACAGAGATGTTAACCTTTAGCAATGCCAATACTAAACGGATCTCCTGAATTTCTTCTTTTGTCAAGCCTCTGATTGGCAGGATAGGTAACATCTAAAAGACATGCTAACGGATAATAAAAGACAAGGATAAAGGAAGATTTTATCTACCTCGTAAATAAGGATGTCTGCACCTGCTTAAAAAGAATTTTGGTTGGAACCAACATTTCAAATGTCAGGATAATTTAGAGTGGCAACTGGCAGATATCCATTTTTCACATGGTTAACCAAGCCAAACTTTAGTCTCTCCAACTCTGTAAGTCTATCTGTTACTAATTGTAAAGCAGGAGAAAGGTCATACAATGGTTACAACATTCAAGTTAAGAATCCCAGAGTCTAGATTGCATTACTTTTCATGGACAGAAGGTCTATTTTGGAGCTCCATAACTCAAAAGTTTTCATTTTACCTGTTGGTTAACAACATTTTGAGATTACATTTTCATTAGCACTTATTTCCTTTGTATCTACCATCTTATCAGGGAGATTTATATGTGAACTGTCATCATGGAGATACATATTTTCACTACAGTGATCAAATAATAAGTGCATCACACTAAACCTGAGTCCAATTTTATAAAAATCCAATTGTAAAAACAACATAGTAGAACAAAGTTGTCTAGAAAAATATTTCTAACATGTGGAAAGTCATAAAGACACCACCCAAAAGACTTTTTATTAATCTCAGTGCCATGAAATTAGATTTATTTATGAATAAAATATTATTCCATATTTGCTATATATAATATTGACATATTTGTTTGTTTATTGAATGGATTATAGCCTGATGTTAAAATGCCAGTTTATTTTACCAAATCAAAAAAAAGTATCAAAAAATATATAGGTATGTATTAACCCAATATATCCATTTTCCTTGTCCTCTCCCTCACCAACTTATTAACTCAATGTTTTCCAAAAAGGTTTTTCTGATTTTTAATTTTTGAAGAAAAATAAAAAATTGAGACTTCAGTTTAACGAAATTAGCAACTTTGCAACAACAAAAATAAATAGTCATTAGCTTTTCTATTGTGGGGTAAAACATTCAAACTGTTTCAATAAAGGATCAGTCTTCAACATTTTCAAGACAATTTGTGTAAATTTAAGTTGAAATTGATATATTCGGAAATATTAAAAATTAAACCTATAACACAAATATATATTTTTATGAGTAATGGCATTCAAAGAAATACATAGGCCCAATTAGGTAGGAAATATAGAGAAACTTTGTTGAATGCATCAAACAATTTTATCATCTATATATATAAAAAGCCAGCAACAGGAACACCATAATGACTGGAACAACTGGTCGCTATGATGCCCTCTGCAACCAGTGAACCAGCCAATCTGGGGGTGAGGCCAGCCAGCCAACATCGTACAGCCCCTTTCTCTGGCCAACCCCACCCCTGATGGGCCCCCACCATCCCATCCCGATTGGCCTGTAGCCCCGCCCCCAATTCCCCCCTCACCCCAATTGGGGGTGGAACCTACCAGCCAATTGCCCGCTGCTCTTCCCCATAGCTAGCCCAACCCTGATTGAGCAGATGGGGTGAGCCAGCCAGCCAACCTCCTGCCATCGCTATCTCCTCTTCCTGACAGGCCTGGCGAGACCCCACTCATGCACGAATTTGTGCACTGGGCCTCTAGTCCAGATATAATCCAATTAACTCCTTTTGTGGCCCCCAGGCAGGATTTTTTGAGAATAGTAACTGGATAGGCTGTGATGCTGTGCTGTACATGTTTGAACAAATGATTCTAAGCTGAAGATAAGTCCAGCCAGAATTTGGCTTAAGTATGACCAAATCTCCATGTTAGCTTAGTCTAAAGAGAATACAGCATTTTCTTAATTATTCAGTCCAGAGAATTAATCTTTATCTAACAAGTTTGGTCTTGGGGAAAGTATGCCAATTTAATTGCATCTAATTATTCTGCTTCAGCTAATATTTATGGTGTCTACAAGGATCCTGGAAGAATGAGATATAATAATTATATAAGAAATAAGTCAAGAGCTCTTTGCCACATGCATATGAGCAGAAGAGAGGAATGTCCTTAATAAGGAAGATTTTCATAAATAAGCACATTTTTGTAAATAAGTCCTTGTGGAATTTTGAGTTGTAATTTAAGTGTGCAAATTATATTGCTTTTAAATTTAACCTTCCCCCTGAGCATGTCCAAACACTAGGTTAATGTATATTATACATGCTATGGAATTGTAGTTAAATTTATGAAGTCCCTATTTTGTTTTGGGAATAGCCTACAGTCTTGTAGGCACCTTAAAAAAGAGAAGGGGGAAGAAAAAGAAAGGGAGGGAGGAAGGAAGATAAAAAAAGAAAGACTGAGAAAGGAAATAAAAAAGTCTTACATGGGGATTTTCAAATTGAAACTAGTTTTCCTACCTGTCTGTTGAATTAATGTCAATGATGTGTGTGTTTTTCTTTAGAATTTTATGCATATTCCAAATCTTCTACAAAGAGCATAGGGAAAATCTATTTTATAATAAAAAGATAATAACATAATTAGAACTTTTTAGAAATGTATCTTTTCTCATTTGCTATTTTCTCTGATGTTATCCCTTCTTTTAAAAAGTTTTATACTGCATTCCCCATCTTATTTTTTCTTATCTTCTTAGAAGCTGATGTTCCTTTTAACATGTAACATTTCCAACAAAGACTACAGCATGATTTTTTTTTTTTTTTTGCAGATTTGAATTGAAGTTGTTAACATTGGTAAATTTCTCTTAGTGGTAGTCTATCTACCAAATAATTAGATGCAGGGCACATTTGTATGCGTAGCTCAAGTGAGTATTTAAAGATTACTTAAAAGTCAGCCATCAAGCACTGAGTGCTGTCTCTTAAACCTGTTGTGAACTACCCCACACTCGCAGTCTTCCCAATGTCCCCATTGGGTGTTGTGTGTGTAGGTTATTTAAATATATATGTACGTACAAGTAAAAAGAGAGAAGCTTTAGACTCAGTACTTAGTTTGTCAATAATCCTCTACCTATAAGAGGCTGCTGAGTTACATTGAATTACAAAGCAAATAAAAATCATTTGTTGAGATCCAAGAATGTTGCCTGTATTTTCACTACATCCTTGGTTTTAATGAATTAATTTAAACTTATTTTATTGACTAAGAGACAGAGGAAAAGAAAGTGGTTGTTTTTATGGCAGGCTTTACCCAAGCTCAAAAAAAAAAAAAAAAAAAAAAATTGCGCCAGACCAGATAAACAGGCAAGAGAGACTTGATTCAAGATTTGCAGTCCGGGAGAAGGATGACATTTCTGAAACAAAAGGCTGGAGAGTTTTTAAAGGCTCCGTGAGTTAGTGGAAAAGTACTGGGAAATGACAGGGTCGTCAGTGATTAGGTCATCTGTGTTGGTTCATTGGTGCATCTAAATTAGGCTCCTGTCCTCCCATAGAGATGGAGCACCATCTTCTTGATGATCATATTTCAAAGGGATGGTTCCCAGATCCCCGAGAAAGAAGTTCCTGGGTTGTAGAATATACGTACCTCACATTGGCAGAGAAATAAATTATAAGTGCAAGTTCCCTAAAGTTAATGATCTAAAAAAGCGGTGTCAGGGGCCTAGAATCAGGAGGCAAAGCAAAGTTTTATAAAGCCAGGGACAACATGAAGGCTCTTTTAGTCACCAGGCAATAGGGGATCACTCCTGAACCACTCCCTTTCCTTTACCTCCCCTCTTCTTATTATTATTTATGTATTCAGGATTATATATCTTGTCTCAATGCAATGGCCACTGTGACACTTTACTGAAAAAGTCTCATGAATGAGCTTTATTCATATCCAAAGCCAGAGTCATGTAAACTGAACCTATACTAACTGAAGAGCTATCTCGATAATCATGAGAATGACTAAAAGGACTTAATGGAAGGGATGCAGGGGATTTCACATTTGGCTGAAATCCTGAACATGAACCTTATTTCTATTCAAGTACATAATTTAACTTAAGGTTTCTGTATAACTACAGAGAAGGGCAAAAGTAAGTTTACAGTTGTCTGTATGGAAAATAATGCAATAATTAATGAATTATAAAAGAATAAACTCTGTGTTTTGCATACTCACAACTGTAAACCTACCTGGCCCCACCCTTTATATGGACTATCATTGACACTCTTAGTACATACTCAGTAATAATTTGTTGAATCATATTTTTAAAGAATTTTTAAAAATATATTCTATTGATTTTTCACAGAGAGGAAGAGAGAGGGGTAGAGAGTTAGAAACATCAATGAGAGAGAAACATCAATCAGCTGCCTCCTGCACACTCTCCACTGGGGATGTGCCCACAACCAAGGTACATGCTCTTGACCAGAATCGAACCTGGGACCCTTGAGTCTGCTGGCTGATGTTTTATCCACTGAGCCAAACTGGTTAGGTCCTGGAAACTGATTGTTTTGATGCTGGAAACTGATTGTTTTTAACCAACCTTGGTTGCTGTGAAAGGTCAGAGCTATGCACCCATTGTTTAAGTTGAAACATTGTTAATTACAGCAAATCCCCACCTGTTAATTACATGTAAAATTCTTGCTTGGAATTTCCTGCCTCAGGATATGGTTGTTTTCTCAGAGACTCAATAAAAGGCTGGTGAGATGCAGGCACCAGTGGGCAGTCTATCCTGCTAGAGGAAGGCTCCACGCCTGGTCCCCCAGTTTCCAAATTGATTCTCTTCTAGTCTCTCTCTTTTCATTTTGTGTGCGGCCTCCTTCAGAAGTCGAACCCTGAACAGGAACCCTGAACTGCACTGGATGTGTAAGGGGCTCCTACAGTTAGGCCATCACTAATCTTATATAACTATAGATTTTATCTAGTTGTATAATTTCAGAATTAAATGTCTATATATTTAATTACTACTGTCTTCGACAAGAATATTTTAAATTTAAATCATACAGAATTGAAAAAAAATATTTTTTAAATTTCTTAAACAGTTATTGTTTCCAAATGAGATTTGCTGTACTTTCTTTTTTTTTT
>PVJC01025105.1:7216-25077 GCA_004026665.1 Murina feae | reverse complement strand
AGAGAGAGAGAGAGAGGAGACCGGAGACAGGAGAGAGGGACTCCTTTAGGGCTGTGGCAAGGAGGAATAGCCCCACAGCTTGATAAGAATAAGTAGCAATCCTGGAGCCCACTGTGGAATCTCCCAGGGCCCCTCAATGCGAGCTGCATATGGATGGAGACTGGCAAATAAATTGTGATGCTCAGAAAATGTTTGCAGGTAGCTCTGGCTTCTGTCTCAGGGTTAGAGCTGGTGCTTTCCATGTCTCCCTCACCACAGGATCACCCTGGGATGGGGGAGGGTAGCTGGTACCAAGGGCCTATAGGTCTAGCCCCAGTGGCAAATTCTAATAAGTTTCTCCTTCTTCCTTCCCCTCCTCCCAACATGTTTGACCAGATTGAATTAAAATCAGGTCAAAAAGAATATCCAAGACAGCCTGCAGAGGAGAGACGAGGTAGCAAAAGCCACTAAAGGCAGAGGGACTGGGTGGAGGGGGAATGCCACTGTTTTTGTCTTGGCAGTAGTAGTGTAGTGTTAGATCGCAAATAAATGAATATGCTCTTGTTTTTCTTTACTTTGCATATATTTATATGTTTTTGTGTACCTTAGATATTTTACGCTTTCTCTTTCCTTGGGGACACAGCACCCTTCTTCAGTATACTCCCTGTTCCCCAGACCCTGCTCAGTGCTTTCCAGCCCCCACCCCCTAAGTTGCACTCTACATACAGTGTTAGGTTCTGCAGGCAATCCAACTAAAATGGAGTCACCGGGAAGCTCTCTACCAGCTTGGCAGGAGCTCATGAGGAGGAGCAGCCACAAATGGGTTTACAGTAGGTTTCTTCCCAGGGAGTGGAAGTGTCTATTGCAATATAATGAAAGGCACGAGAAAGAAATGCGAAGATTTCAAAGGAACATATTCAAATAGATAGTATCTAATACTGCAGTACAGAACCATTGTGTGTGTGTGTGCGTGTGTGTGTGTGTGTGTGTGTGTGTGTTTATACATAATTCTGTGCTTCTGTGCTCAGGGGCATCTGGAGCGAATGGAAGAACTACATCTAGCTGGGAGATACATTTCACAGCAGTATTAAGCTCGAGGGGGATTTTTAGATTGTCCTTTGCCAGAGTCCCCTCTTGCATTCAGCACTGGGCCCCAAGCTGGAGATGGCTGTCTGAGGTAGGGTCCACTGAATAGTGCCTGGACAGACCTAGCTTTATTCTTGAATCCATAGGAAATGGGGGAAATTCAGTTCTAGTACAAAGAAGGTGCTTAATTTATATTTGTTGAATCACTGTAGCACTGTCTTGGCTAGTTACCACCCTTCAGATTTTTCTCTGATTCTTGATTATACAGTTTAAGAGCTATTTCCTGATTCTTAGAAGGGAGCTACAGCCCCTCAGGACCCCAACCTTAGATCAGCTGAGATGATTATCTGGGATTTTTTGTTTTTAATTTAGAAGTGATTCCTCTGCATTAATGGAGTTAGTCTTATATTGACAGTGGTGGCCTTTATTGATAAGATATCAAAATACTGTTGCTGTTATTTTAATATTATTTGTTCTTTAAAACAACTCTGTGAAGTGTTTTATTATTTATTATTATTTTCATTATTATTATTTATTCTTATTTTATTGATGGATAACTGATCCAAGATCATAGGGTAAGCTATTGTTGGAGCAGATTTCGTGATTCAGTACTCTCAACAGAGGAGTCATTAAATGGATTCTCTCTCCTTTTTTCTGTATAAATTCAACTGCCCCAATTCACACCTTGGGGTTTCACTTCACTTTGAAACCAATTTTTCAAATTCAGATTTTTTTCTTTTCTGCCAACTTCTTTTTATTCTAAAGTCATTAGAGCAATGCTTAGGTGTTATCACCTCTCTGAAGAATCACTGCTTAAAACCAAACAGGCAAATGACTATGAACCTCTTTCCTGTCTCTCTACTAGGGAAGCCAGGAGAAATTAGTGGAAAGAGTACAGGTTTTGAGTCATATAGTTTGAATTCTGAGTTAGTGTCTCAATTTCCTGATCTATAAAATGAGGATAATAATACCTAACTCAGATGATTGTTGTAAATATTAACTGAGATTACACATGGAAGAATCTGATACAGTATTTGCATATGATAGGTGTTCCAAAAATGTTCTGAGTGAGGTGATATTGATAATTGATTCTATTTTATTCAGTGAATTCCTCAATTGAGGAATTCCTATATTGAGGGGTTAAAATCAGGAATTTAGAAGAGCAAGATGTTATTTTCATTTGCCCTGGTGAATAGACGTTAAGCAATCAGCTAATATTGTAAACTCCACACTTGCTGCTGGGTGATGCACAGTGGATCCCATGCAGAATTTCCAGGTGCCTTTCTTGAATAGGCCATGTTGTGTGTGTTGTCCTATACCTCCTCCAGATTTAAGAAGTTGTCATTACAGAATATTCTAAATCCCATGGAAATTTAACATGACCAACCACTCCTCCGACTGAATGCCTGTATTAATTCACTTGAAATTGGAGAGCGCATTCACAAATGCTGCTAAGCAGCTATCTGTACAGAGATGAGGAAAACATGAATGGTTGACTTGCTATACATTCAGCTTCTTATAGCAGAGGTTCCATCCTGTAAGCACAAGGGGCCACATAAGAAATAGTAAAAGAAACACCAAAAATCCTTTCACAATGAAGCCAAGGGATTTTGGCCTTCAGGAGCACAGGGCAAGTCTCTGCTTCTTTGCATTCCCTCATAGGGAAGGTTTGTTGATTTGAGTTATATGCTTATCTATAGTTAAGTGCCCTCCTGTTTGTGTAACCCTGGGGAAACACTCCAGATATGTTCGGGCAGTTTATTTAAAGTCCATAGGCAATCTTTTATGCTTCCACTCACTGCCATTAATTGCTTTCCAGCTAAGCAATAAGACAGTAATTCACTGATGTGACTGATCTCTGAAGTGGCACAGTACATTTATTCCTCAGAGAGGAAGGTGACCCTGAGCTGTAAAATGACTTTGCTTAGTTCCATAGCTAGCCAGCCCAAGCTAAACTACATTGGAGCTTATGCCAGGGAGCTTGTAACCTCTCAGTGGCCAACAATTGTGCTTGTTTCAGAGTGCCTTTTGACTGAGAGTAGAAATCAGACTCTTTTGCCCTAAAATGCAATTAGGGAGGGATCCACCTTTGTTAGTAGGACTAGGGTTCCCAGCTTCCTCTTTAGGTAAGCATTCTATGAAGTGGTTATATATTATATTTATTATATATTATATTTTATATGTAGTGCTTAAACTGTGTTTATCCTTCATGGGGATATTTGGCAATTAAACATATGATGGCTTTTTATTGCATTTAAGAAATGATCTGTGATCCACATGTGGCATTTTCTCCTACAGGGATTTAGGTAAATCATACTTGAGTCAGTAAATTTTGCAGCATTTATATGGGCATTATGGTGTAAGAGAGCAACCAGACTGAGACTTCTTTTTAATTAATGAACTTTATTTTGGGGAGCCTTGTAAGTTAAGTTACAGAAAAATTGAGCAGAAAGTACAGAGTTCCCATATATCTCCTTTCCCCTATTTTTCCCTATTATTAACATCTTGTATTAGTGTGCTACATTTGATACAATTGATGAGCCAATATTTATACATAATGATGAACTAATGTCTATAGTCTACATTAGGTTCACTCTCTGTGTTGTACACAGTATGAGCTTTGACAACTATTTTTGTCAGTAGCCTCTTCTGCTTTCATATAGTTTCTTCCCTGTATATTTTATTGAAGTATAACATACACACTAAAATGTGCACATTAAGCACTAGAAATTTTTACTCCTATGTAACCAACACCCACATCAAGAAACAGAACATAACCCAGCACCTCAGAAACTGCCCCTCATGGCCCATTCTAGAGCCTATTCTAGTTATTACCTTTCCAAGGGCAATTGGTATACTAACTTCTAACAATATAAATTAGTTTTACCTGCTTTTGACCTTTATATAAATGGGATAATGCAGTATATCAGCCAAATTATTTTTTCTTTTACTTAATTGGCATTGGTGAACTAAAGTGGACCAAAACACTTTCTCCATATTCCTATTTTATCCTAGTATCTTGCTTGGATCTGTTATTAATTGTAATTAAAGATGAATATTATTAGACATTTTTGAGCTGTTCAAATTTAATGTCATTAATATGAGATCATCGACCATGAAATATTGTGAAGAATAAATGACAAAAAAGGTATGATTAAAGGAAGACTCCATATGCTTTTGATTCATATCTGAGTCATATCTCCCCATATGACAAAAACGGATCTGCTTGATTCAACACTATTATTATTAAAATAATTACTGTGGTTTGTAAATTTATGGATTTCTAATGGTGTAGTTCATTAATGTGTACCTATGGCCCTTGGTTGATGCTATGATTCTTGGACTAAATCTCCAAAATACTTACTTAATTTGCAAAATGGGAAACTGAGGTAATAAAATACTTAGCAATTTTCTCCAAACAATCTAGGGACAAAAGGGAAATTGGAATTTAGCTTATCTTACGAATCCCAGTCCAAGGATATTGCTGGATGATTGCCTTTGATTATGGGATTTGAAACATTCTCTTTCCTGCTTTCTTTCCCTAATAGGAAACTGTGATTACAGTGTCTGGGCCATTGCAATGGAAAGGAAATGGACCTAACACAGTGAATTGCAAGAGTCTTTTGGGAGAGTCACTCAGTCAACCCTCTTTATTCGTACAACAACCCTTTTTATTATTAATATTAGAACTGAGGCGGCCTGGACTAAACATTGATGAAACTGGCAATCTTTTGATATCTCCATCCTATTCCACAGGAAAAAAAGAATAAAAAGCTTCCTATGATATCAAGACCCTATCTAAGCTTAGTTCTATTTCTAACAAATTAAGTATTCCCTGTCTGAAGTCTTGGAGAATAGATGCTGTCTGTACCTATGCAGCTTTGAACTAATGATTTGATGATACAACTTATCCAAATACAGTTTCTTCTTGAGAAAAGGAGGAAAGAAAGAGGCAATAGCTGCATAAAAATATCCACACTTGCAGTTTAAGAGGTTAGATAAAAAACTGAAAAAATGATATGGAGTTACACCAAGTAGAGAGAAAAAAAATCACTGAAGTCATAGGAACTTGATTTAAAGGCCTGGAATTAGCCCTAGGATATAGATTCCACTATATTATAGATCAGAATCTATTCTTGAATAATGGGTGGTTAGCCCTTACAAAAAAAGGAGAGCTTTGCAGAAGCCACTCAGCCAGCATCTGGAAGGTTTGATTCTAAAATAATGGTAAGAAATTCTTCTTCACTATCATGTTCATCATGCCAGAAGCTTACACTTAGGATTTAGGAATTGCCTCTTGGGAAGCTTTGTGTTACTAATAGAAATAGTCTTCACTTAAAAGTGTTAAGCAAACCTCTTGGGTCTAGATTTCTTTCCCTAAATGTCCCTCTAGTACAGTCACCAGAATGCAGAGGGGGAGAGAGTGGGCATGTGGCATCTAGATTAAATAGGGGAAATGGACAGGTTTTTCCTCACCACCAGGTGACCTAACCCTCAGCTCTGCTCTGTTCCATGGGGATCTGGCTCAGTTCAGCCCAGGGTTTTACTCTGCCTACTGGTCAACCTCTCCAATTTCTCTCAGAAAATCTCCGATTTAAACTAAAATGGAAAGAGGAAGGAAGACTGACTAACATTTTGTATTCTCTTATATGCTCAGGAGCAGGGTAGGGACTACAATAAGGTGACATTTTAAATAAAGACAGGATCACACAGGAATGGGATTAGGAAAAGGTGAGTGAGGCAGGGTTGTGCAAATGCAGAGTTGGGTCTTGCCTTTACTTAAAATTTTGACATTTTGTTTGTTATGGATATTATTTACTTTAATCAATTAGTATTTTTGGTACTCTTAAATTTTTTACTCAAGGCAAATAGCCTCATTTAGTTAACCTTAGTCACAGCCCTACTAAGAAAGATGAGGCTCAGAGAGCTCAAATAATTTGCCTATGGACACACAACTAGAAAGAGGCAGGGATGGGATTTGAACCCAAGCCTGTTTGAGTCCAAACCCATGCTTTTTTAACTATACCATCTGTCTTTTAACAGTCTTCATGGGAGGTTATCTTCTACCACTCATGGTAATTCATGAAATAAGGGTGCATTCACTTGTCCAGAAGTGAGAGAAATGACTTAACATTTGTTTGAAACCTAGAGAGTATGAACACTATTCTAAGTGCCAGATGCTTCTGAGATGTCAAGTTGGCTTTCTGCCCAATTCTTATAATACTTGTCTTGCATCTAGTGCTTTTGACTATCATCTTCCTTTCTCTATTTTAAATTTTAAATTATTAAAGTATTGTTGGCATACAATATTATATTAGTTTTACGTGTACAACATAGTGATTCTACATTTTATACCTTATAATTTATCAGTAACCATCTCTCACTGTACAAAGTTATTAACAATATTATCTATAGTCCCTGTTCTAGACATTATATTCCCATGGTTTATTTATTTTTTTAACTGGAAGTTTGTACCTCTTATTCCCCTTCTCCTTTTTCATCCATCCTCTATCCCCCCAACAATCAGTTTGTTCTCCATATCTATGAGTTTGTTTCTGTCTCACATATAAGTGAAATCATATGGTATTTATCTTTCTCTGTCTTACTTATTTCACTTAGCATAATAGCTTTTAGCATAAAAGCACAGTATCTCAAATGGCAAGATTTCATTCTTTCATATTGCTGAGTAATATGAGAGAGAAAGAGAGAGAATGTGACATCTTATGCATTTATTTATTGATGGACACATAGGTTGCTTCCATAGCTTGGCTATTGTACATGAACTTAGGGGTGCATATACCTTTTCAAATTACTGTTTTTATTTTGCTGGTAAGGGTGGAGCATAGGGGACCCTTATTCACTGTTTATGGGGTTGTAATTTGGTTCAGCCAGTATGGAAAACAGTATGGAGGTTGATAAAAAATTAAAATAGAACTGCCATATGACCCAACAATTCCACTTCTGAATGTTTATTTGACTAGTCTCTTCTTAAAACTCCTCTTGGCCCCTATGACCCTGTCTCTGCTACTTTTCCTCATACTTTTCTGACCATAGTTTCTTCTGTGTACTTTGTGGACACTTTTCCTCTCCCCATTTCTTAAATGTGTGTCACACAATTTTTCCCACTGTATACATTCTACCTGGACATATTGATGACTATCCATTCTGTATTTTTACTGCAGACCTCTCTTACTGCCTACCAAATGTCTCCACTTAGATGTCTTAGAGATACTTCATCTCAGAAAAACCCAAATTGAGTTCCTCACTCCTTCTTGCCCTGTGCTACTCCCAACCAGTTCCTCTATGTTCATTCCCAAACTTCTATCCAGGCACCCAAGCTAGAGATCAGAGAATCTTTCTTGACTTCTCTTTCCCCCAGTGTCCACATCCAATAAGACATCAGATTCTATTGATTTTGCATCTAAAGTATCCTTGACTCTGTTCCCTTCCCTCTATCCTTACCGTCATTACTTTAGTCCAGGTCTCTACCTGGTTTCCTTGCTTCCAGGCATACCTCTCCTATACATCCTCCACATTATTTCCAGAAGCAGCTTCCTTACAAACAAATTATATTGCTCCCCTGGGATTATAGGATAAAGTCTAGCTCCACAACGCACGTGATCTGATTCATATCTATCTCCCCAATTTCATGTCTCCCCTCCTTCCCCCAACCTATGCTGAACTGGGGCAGTATGCACAATACACCAGTCTAATTGTTCTTCAGGGCCTTTGCTCATCCAGCTTCCCCTGTCTGCAATACACTTTCTTTATTGATCTTGCAAACAATTGGTCTTCTTTTAAGATTCTACTCTAGCTTTTCTCAGTCCTCATCTAGGAAAACTTGACCCTGCCCTCAGGTGTACCTCCACTGTACCCACTTACATAATTTTATTCAGCATCCATAATACTTTTAAAAATATATTTTCGTTGATTTTTTAGAGAGGAAGACAGAGCGATAGAAACATTGATGAGATTGTCTGCCTCCTGCATTCCCTCTTCTGGGGAGTGAGCCTGAAACCTGGGCATGTGCCCTGAGTGGGAATCAAACCAATGGCCTCTGGGTTCATGGGTCAATGCTCAACCATTGAGCCACATCAGCCGGACTCACCCATAATACTTTACTGCACTTATGTATTTGCATAACTATTTTTTGTCTTATAAACTCAAGCTTCAGGAAGGCAGGGACTTTGAATAATTGATATCTCTATCCAGAGTACCTAGACCAGTGCCTAACATAAGCAGACAATAAATATTAAATGAACTAATGGATACTTAATGAAAACAAAGCAGTAGGTCAATCCAATAAGACACAATAAAATCTTATCAATTTACTCTGAGGATCAGGCCACTATGAATAGTGAAAAATATGATTATCTATTAGGCTAAGGTCAATATAATTATATTACTTTGTAATATATCCAGTAACTTCCTCCTCTGTCCTATGATGTCTCTTTTTGGGCTACAATTAGACATTGTGCAGACCTCTGTTATATACCACTAACCATGCTGCTTTATAATGCTTTATGTATCTCTTTCCCCCTATTAGACCAAGAGCTTCTTGACCCTGTCTTATTCATCTGTATATCTCCATCGAATAATCCATAGTAGGTGTTCAATAAGTATTTGTTGAATTAAAATTAATGAAGTTGAACCAAGCTAATCAAAGGAGTGTCTTGTAAAGGCCTGGGGATTTATCTCAATGACCATGATAATATATATATTTTTCCATTTATTTTATTTTATTTTTAATTTTGTTTTATTGCTTAAAGTATTACAAAGTGTTAAATAAGTCTCCATTTTTTCCCCTTGACCTTCCCCCTCCCATGAGAATATTTTTTGTCTTACTGTATTTTAAAGATACACAAGAGGCTAACATTTACAGACATTTAAATATTCTACTTGCTTTAGCAAACACACACTTTTTTTTTTTTTACCAATGTCACAAATATAAACTCCAGCTCAGCTGAAGTTTCTCAATTATCATAGATTTCAAATTAGGGAAGTCCAAATTAGTGAGGCTTTACCATAATGTGCTTTGCCTTGTTTCGTTTTTGTTGATATTCATATGCATCTGGGTTTGGACAAGGCAGGATGTGACTAATCTGTACCAGTTTTTATGGGCCTGATGAATTTTCTTTTAAATTCTTAATGTTGTTTATGATTTATAATTAGGAAAAAATTAAACTATAAAGCCAAATTCTCTTACCTTCCATGCTGTTACTACAGTTTAAATCATTTAAATTACAGGGATCTCAGCAGATTGCTTGCTTTTCTTCTTATCTTAATTACAAAGCTTTTGTCTTGGGAGACAGTTAAAAAATGGGATACCCTTGGCTGGTGTGGAAAGGGAATGGTGGGGAAGGAGGACCTTGCTTGTGTTAACTTAATAGGTAATACGGTGATTTCCTTATGGTATTCCATTTAGAAACGTGCTTACAAGACCTATGTCCGAGCACTTCCTCTGCTGAAGAAAATGGGGATCAATTCTATTCTCCTCCGCAAAAGCATTGGTGCTCTTGAGGTGGCCTGTGGCATTGTCATGACCCTTGTGCCTGGACGTCCCAAAGATGTGGCCAACTTCTTCCTGCTTTTGCTGGTGTTGGTTGTGCTCTTCTTTCATCAGCTAGTCGGTGATCCTCTCAAACGCTATGCCCATGCCCTGGTGTTTGGAATCCTACTCACCTGCCGCCTGCTGATTGCCCGAAAGCCTGAAGACCGGTCTTCTGGGAAGAAATTCTCGCCTCAAGGAAATGCAGGAAATTCGGGGAAAGCAGAGGAGCAGCCCTCCTTATATGAGAAGGCCCCGCAGGGCAAAATGAAGTTGTCATAGAAAAGTGGAAGTGCAAAAAGTGGACCTTCCAGGCAGTTGCCTCCATGACACCCAGGAAGATGTCACTGTGTTTTTCATTTGCTTTATTTATCTTGGCGGGGAAGGGAAAATATAATCTACAAGTTAATGGCCCTGTTAGTTTGTGTACACCTATACCCTAAAATGACCTCCCCACACAGACAGACATATGTGCACCATCTTTAATCACTCTGGGGAACTCTCACATCTTGCTGCATGTACATGTATATGGCTAACTACTGAAGTGTTTTTTTGTGAGATGGACTCCAGCAAGCATGTGACTGTGAGACTGTATGTGTGGGAAAATGTATTTACTGTGTGTGTGCATGCACATGAGGAGGAAAAGGCTCTGATCTTGAACTAATCCTGCATAGGTATCCTTCCCTTTATAAACCCAGTCTAGTGAAGACAGAATAAAATAAACCCCCTATAAAGCGGATCAACTTTTGGTATAAAACAAATGATGTATTCCCGTGGGATGGAGGAGTCCCTTGATAGATTAAACTGAAAACTTAAACTTACCATTTTAAGAAAAAGGTCTTGCAATTTAAGGCACTGAGTAATATGTAAAATTAATTTGCCTCTACTTTTAACAGTTGTTTAACTTTTAAATACTCCATAATGAGTTTAATTAAAATAAGGAATATATGAAGTCAATAGATAATCTAGTTCTTCAAGTGATGAAATTGGAAGTTTCACCTTGCTTTTGTCCAAGCCCAACCTACTAAGCTCACAGTTTGAAACTGAAGCAGTAAACATGTGTTTTTGTTCATTTTCTTAAGCCAAAAGCTGGCTCACTTCCATTATTCTCAGCAGCTAACCAGGATTTGGCAGCTTCTCCACTGTTGTGGCTGAGGGGGCAGGGATTAGTCCTGTTAGAAGTCTATGAATCTCAAACTGTTCTCTGAAATTGTGTGAAATTTGACTGAAGAGTTGTACTCAGTGTTTCCCTGACAAATAGTTCACTACTCCTATTGAATTTTCATTGAACTTTGCTAGTGTAAGCAGAGATCTAAGTTACCCCCAATGTTGTCGCCACTGCACTTCTTTAGTATTCCAGTGGGTGGAGTTTAGCTGAGGGAAGGACATTTGATATGGGTTAGTTGGATACAGCAGTACAAAAATTTGTTTTCTTCATTACATACTGATGTTTCTTCTTGTTAGATGTGCTTTGATGATTTTGATATTATTGTGCCAGGGATGGGAAAAGGGGTGGGGGTGTTCTGTGTGTGTGGAGTAAATTATTGTATTTCTTCAATGTCATTGTTCTTATTAATCGATACCTCTCTGTCTTATTTCTCTCATTCTTTCAAAATAAAAAATTTGAAATTTGGAGGAAACTGTTGGGACAAATATTGAAAATCTGGAAAGTAAGGGTCATATCAAGGAATTTGGGCTCTTTTTTTGCCTGGATAAGGGAGAAGAAAGAGAAGGGGATGTAAAGTCACTTAATAAAT
Organism: Murina feae; assembly: GCA_004026665.1. NCBI lineage: Eukaryota > Metazoa > Chordata > Mammalia > Chiroptera > Vespertilionidae > Murina > Murina feae. Next base: position 13,707 of record PVJC01025105.1, on the reverse strand, counting down.
TAATAAGATTACCAATTTTCCAATCTTCATTTAGGTTCCTCCACACCTCAGTGATAGAAAGCTATAGAATTAGGATCTCAATGCAATTTCCAGGTTTGGGGAATTCTGCTTCATTAGGTGATGCCAGGGGAAAGTGGAAGAATGATTTCAGAGAAAATTGCAGGTATCTACACTAATAAAAGAGAAATATGCAAATTGGTGTTACTCCACTACACCCCAAGCAATGCCCACCAGCCAATCAGTGTGATTATATGCAAATTAACCCAACCAAGATGGCTGCAGGCAGCGGAGCTGGAACAAGCAGAAGGTTTGGTTGCCCCAGCAATGAAGAAAGCCAAGCTTTCCACATGCCCTGGCCAGCTGTGGCCTCCGCTCAAGGCAACAAAGTTTCAATTATAGAAGATAAATAAATCCCCAGATAATTGCTTCCAGCCAGCCTCACTGGGAGCTTGGGTCACTGAGGGCTGGGGGTCATGGCCAGTCTGCAAATAGCCATCAGACACTCACCCAGGATGGCCACATCCTCATGGGGTGAGGGTATCTGCTGGGGGGCTTGGCCAGCCCACAAACAGCCATGAGCCACTCACCCAGGCTGGGCAGGCACCCCAGGGGAGACCCCTACACTGAAGGACCTGTGGCCAGCCTGCAAACAGTCATCAGCCCCTTACCCAGGCAGGCCAGGCACCTAGGGTAATATGCAAATTGACCCTAACAGAATGACTGGGAATGACTGGTCACTATGACACACACTGACCATCAGGGGGCAGACGCTCAATGCAGGAGCTGCCCCCTGGTAGTCAGTGCACTCCCACAGGGGGAGCTCTGCTCAGCCACAAGCCAGGCTGCCAGTACAGCGGTGGTGGTGGGATCCTCTCCTGCCTCCTCAGCAGCATTAAGGATGTTCGACTGTAGCTTAGGCCTGTTCCCCGCTGGCAAGTAGACATCCCTCGAGGACTCCTGGTCTGCCAGAGGGAATGTCTGACTGCCAGCTTAGGCCTGATCCCCCAGGGAGCAGGCCTGAGCCAGCAGGTGGACATCCTCAGAGGGTTCCCAGACTTTGAGAGGGCACAGGCTGAACTGAGGGACCCCCCCTGAGTAAACAAATTTTTGTGCACCAGGCCTCTAGTGCTGGGAAAAAAGAGGACCTGAATATATTGCTCCACTGTATATCACTCTCTCAAAATTATTAGAACTAGCACTACTTTACGTTAGCATTTTCCTGTGTCTACTAAACCCCTTTTCCTATAATTTTGCCCAACTGACCTCTAATTCCCAAGAGAAGAGTGATAATGTCAAATTCTCCAACTCTTAGATCCATGCTACAAGTAATTGTGGCCTCTTCCTCTTGATATTCATTTACTTATAAAGAAAATTCTGTCATAACAAGTGACTTTAGGAAACATCACTTCACGATCAATTTTCTTCAATTGGCCTGGAATCCACTACCCAATGTTCATTTATAAACAAAAATACCATAGATGCCCTGGCTGGGTGGTTCAGTTGGTTTGAGCATCATTCTGTGCATCAAAAGGTTGTAGGTTTCGTTCCTGGTCAGGGCACATACCTAGGTTGTGGGTTTGATCTCCAGTTGGGACACGAATGGAAGGCAACCGATTGATGTTTCTCTCTCACATCATTTCCCTCTCTCTTTCTCCCTTCCTCTCAAAAAATCAATTAAGAGAACAAACATATCCTTCTGTTAGTATTAAAAAACAATTTAAAAACAAAATACCATTGTCAATTACAAAAATAATTTAAATATACTTGAGGATCAATAATATGCAAACAGTTTTAATTATTCTTTCCTACCACCCTCCCCCAAATACCTCCCTTGCCCCAAAAGGATGGTGGCAAACTTTTCACATTTTTGAGAAAAGGAAACATATCTTATTTGTCAGACTAAGAAACAGTAACTTTAACCTCTTGCTGTGGAACTTAAGGTAAAAAGACACTAAATGTCATAAATTCTGATCTATTTATTGGCTAGAAAAGCAACTGTATATTTCTGAGCTAAATGGCTAAAGCTGTTTCTTATTTCTTCTGTCTGCTTTCCTTTGATTAAAACTTTCTAGGGTTATAAAAAATTCTATAATTTGGCCCAAGATCTAACACTATACAAAGAAATTGTTGAATTTTGCTATCCTCTGATTATTGAGCCTATAAAATATAGATCCTAATAACTGACAATTGTAATATTTACAAAATCACTTCATTTATTTTTGATATATGAAGTAAAAAATATATATACATGTGTATATTTTTGTAAAGGCATGAATTGATAAAATGGTTACTTCTGGGGAAGGAATTGAAATTATAGCAGTTAAGAAACTCTTTAGCCTTATCTGCAAAACTTTAATTTTATACAATAATGCATTCATATTTTATTTGTATAATTAAAACCAGTCAGACTGAAATATGTAGAACTAGCTGTTATATACTTACTAGGAGCCCAGTGCACAAAAATTTGTGCACTCGAGGGTGGGGGTCCCTCAGCCCAGCCTGACCCTCTCATAGTCTGGGACCCCTCAGGGGATGTCCACCTGCTGGCATGCCTGGCCAGCCTGGGTGAGGGGCTGACGGCTATTTGTAGGCTGGCCAAGCCCCCCAATGGGGACCCTTACCCCATGGAGGTGTGGCCAGCCTGGGTGAGGGGCTGAGGGCTGTTTTCAGGCTGCCCACAGCTCCCATTGACCCAACATTCCAGCGAGGCTAGCTGGAATCAGGTTTCTGGGGTTTATTTATCTTCTATAATTGAAACTTCGTTGCCTGGAGTGGAGGCCTAGGCAGGCAACGAAGCCTCCTGTTTGCTGAAGCCTCCTGTTTGCTTCAGCTCTGTGGCTTCTATAATTGAAACATTGTTGCCTTGAGCAGAGGCCCGGCCGGCCTAGGCAGGCAGTTTCAACTCCATCGTTGGTGCAACGGAAGCCTCTTGTTTGCTCTAGCTCCATGGCTGCTGGACGCCATCTTGGCTGGGTTAACTTGCATACAGCTGCTCTGATTGGCTGGTGGGCGTGGCTTAGGTGTCTCAGAGTGATGGTTAATTTGAATATTACTCTTTTATTAGATTAGATTAAGTTTTGAAAATTATAACAAATACCATTTATTGAAAGTTCATTGTTTGCAACGCAGTCTATATTTATTAGCCCAATAAATCTTCAAACAACCTTAAAAAAGTAGATATCGTTATTGCCACAATTTAGAAATGAGTAAAATGAGACTCAGAGAGGTTAAGATGTGTCCTGTTCAAGGTCACATAAATGTTGGAACCTAGGACTCCTAAGAGCACACTAAGGCAAACATACAGGGAATTTAATACATTGGTTATAGACTTGCTAAGGGAATATTCAGTTAATTCAGAAGCAAGAAGAAAATGCTTTTTAATGTTTGTCATTATTAATAGCAAAAAGCTCCAGAAAAAAAATCTGCTTATCTGTTTGCCAGCAGTATAAACATTTGGGGCATTTCCTGATTGACTTATTGCCATGCTTAACATGGTGTAACATCCTAAACCTACTGAAAGTCTTAAAGTAGATAGTGATAGGAGGGGAAAAAAGTAAATAAAAAAATTTAAAGAGAGATTTAAATTGAATTATAGTGCCAAGCCATGTGCCACTGGCCCCTACCTCAGCTCTTTTGCTTAGTTCTAAGCAAAGTATAATAGACAATTTCAGCTATATTGCACTTTAGGATATGGATTATTTGTTCCTGATAAAGTAATAAAACAAACAAAACAGCACTTATGGTTTGAGTTTTATCTGTCCAAAAAACCATAATTTTCTTAAAGGGCAGCAATAGTTACAATTACTTGCACCAATTATAAGTGATCTAGTAAAGACTCTAAGTTAATCAACTGACAGGTGTGTACTAGATTAGTTTACCACTAGGAAACAAGTTAGAAGTCTTGCTACAAGAATCTCTGTCACCCGGCCGGTGTGGTTCAGTGGTTGAGCATTGACCTATGAATCAGGAGGTCAGAGCACATACCCAGGTTTCGGGCTGGATCCCCAGTGGGGAGTGTGCGGGAGGCAACCAATCAATGATTCTCTTTCATCATTGATGTTTCTATCTCTCTTTCCCTCTCCCTTCCTCTCTGAAATCAATAAAAAAATCTTTAATGTCTGGGAACTACACAGTCTCTGGGGAAGCCCTTGATCCTTGAATTTTCCTTTCCTTCTTTCTTTAATAAGGTTAACTAGGTTCACTGACTCCTGAAATCCAGTGAAAGGAATATCTTTTAACCTAACCTTTCCCAGGATAGTACAGAAGACGTGGTTAAGGCTGAATGAAATACAATCAAGGCTTATTTATACTCTCATATATCAAATCTTCCACAACAACATTGTTTTGAACTTGATTACATACTCTGGACTTACACTGCCGACATTCTCATAAATCTCAATTCTATTTCAATTTCCATACTGCATAGCTTTTCTGCTGTTTATATCTGAGTTCAGGAAATCTTTCCTGTTAGTACTACAAATTAACTTTAGTCCTCCAGCCAGGTTCTGAGGGAGTTTCAAACACATTAACATGATCCCAAATGAGATCAGGAAGCTATGCAACCTTAAATACTTTTATAAAACACACTAAAATGAGGGGGAGGGGATCATGGCAATCTAATCTAATAAGAGAATAATATGCTAATTGTGTCACTCTGCTACATCCCAAGCCACGCCCACCAGCCAATCAGAGTGACTATATGCAAATTAACCCAACCAAGATGGCAGCCGGCAGCCACAGAGCTGGAGCAAGCAGGAGGCTTCATTGCCCTGGCGATGGAGGAAGCTGCCTGCCTAGGCAGGCTGTGGCCTCTGCTCAAGGCAACAAAGTTTCAATCATAGAAGATAAATAAATGATATATACCTGCTTCCAGCCAGCCTTGCTGGGAGCTTGGATTGCTGGGGGCCAGAGGCCATGGCCAGCCTGCACACAGCTATCAGCCCCTCACGCAGGATGGCCACACGCTCATGGGGTGAGGGTCCCTCCTGGGGGCTTGGCCAGCCTGCAAAGAGCTCTTAGCCCCTCACCCAGGCTGGACAGGCATGCCAGGGGAGACCCCCATACTGAAGGACCTGTAGCCAGCCTGCAAACAGTCATCAGCCCCTTACCCAAGCAGCCAGGCACCCCAGGGCAATATGCAAATTGACCCTAACAGAATGACTGGGAATGACTGGTCACTATGACACACACTGACCACCAGGGGGCAGACACTCAATGCAGGAGCTGCCCCTGGTGGTCAGTGCCCTCCTACAGGGGGAGCTCTGCTCAGCCACAAGCCAGGCTGACAGCTGCCAGTACAGCAGTGGTGGTGGGAACCTCTCCTGCCTCCTCAGCAGCACTACGGATGTTCGACTGCAGCTTAGGCCTGCTCCCCGCTAGCAAGTGGAGATCCCCCGAGGGCTCCTGGTCTGCCAGAGGGAATGTCTGACTGCCAGCTTAGGCCTGATTGCCTGGGGAGTGGGCCTAAGCCAGCAGGTGGACATCCCCAGAGGGTTCCCAGACTGCAAGAGGGCACAGGCCGGGCTGAGAGACCCCTCCCCGCCCCCCCCAAGTGCACAAATTTTTGTGCACCGGGCCTCTCACTATAAGTATCCACAAAGTGGCACAAGTTTCAGTGCCACAGACTTGTCACATTAGCCAAATTATTTCCTCACTCAAGGCCCCAGTTTCATCATCTACAAAAAAGAAGAGAGATTGAAAGCTTAAAAGCCCTTCTAATTTACAACTGAGTCTATGAAATGATTAACATGACTCTTGAGAAATGTTCAGTTTTAGTAGAAAAGGAAGAACAGCTACCATGGAAATATTGAACACTCATTTCTCATGCATTATTAAATTAGTTCATTAAAATGCTCTGAAAAACCATCTATGGTATATATAAAAGTCTAAGCGACCAAATGACCAATCCACCAGTTGTTATGATGCTCAACAGAGGAGCTGCCCCCTGGTGGTCAGTGCACTCCCACAGCCAACCTCCTGCAGTCCCCACTCCCCCACCCCACCCCCTCACACACACCATTGGCCCGGATTGCTGGCCAGCCTGAGGGAACCCACTCGTGGTGCACCGGGTTTCTAGTACAAATATAAAATGTGGTAAACAGTCATTTCTTCTGTAATCTCTCAAATACATCAACTTAATGTGTGATTCTTCATGTCTCCCTAAAATAGCCAAGTTTCCTTCTATAGTTTTGCGTACAGTTTATAGATGGGTTTTGGCTTCAAAAAAGTCAGCGAGAGCTGTTAAATTTTGTATCTCTCCTCTCTGATTCCTAGTCTAGTAAGAGATTAAACTAGGGACTAAGCTCAGGTCTCACACTAAGCCCTTGTTATTTTAGCCATTTTCTTTAAGGTCCATCACTCCTCAAAGTTAGGAATTTTTATGTGTAGACTCGGCTGGTTATGTGAAAGGTGCCACATCTGGCCCAGGACACGTTTTTAGCAAACCCTGGAAAGTATGGGTACCCATCCTCGGGTAGATCCAGCCTCCTCCC
>PVJC01025104.1:0-24991 GCA_004026665.1 Murina feae | reverse complement strand
TTCAAAAAGGTTTTCAATATCTTGCTCTTTCTCTTCTTCTGGCACCCCTATAATTCTGATGTTGGTATGCTTGAAGTTGTCCCATAGACTCCTTACACTATCTTCATACTTTTTTATTCTTTTTTTCTTTTCTTTTCTTTTTTCTTTTGGCTTTTCTGGCTGGGTGGGTTTTGCTTCTTCATATTTCAGATCTTTGACTTGATTCTTGCGATCATCTCATCTGCTGTTGGATCTCTGTATATTATTCTTTATTTCAGTCAGTGTATGATTCATTTCTAGTTGGTCCTTTATCATATCCTTGAGGATCTCATTAGATTTATTGAGGGTCTCACTAAATTTATCAGCAGTCTCTAGAAAATTATTGATAAACCTAATAACCGTGGTTTTGAACCCTATATCCTGTCGTTTTCTTTCCTCCATTTCTGTCATTTGTGACCTGTTTGTCTCTGCATTTTGGCTGCTTCCCTTTCTGAGTTAGGTGATCACTGCAAGGAATTAACCTCTAAGCCACTTGGTTATGAGAGTCAGCTGTGTCTACAGTGGGAGAACTTCTGTGCTGGAGACACCTTTATGGGGCAAGGGTTGTTTCAGTGGGGCTTTTGTGCTCACTGTGTCTGCCCTGAGTGTGTTCCTTGTGGATCTGAGTTTTATTTAGGATGGACCCATTCTGGCTACTGGGTGAGGCTGGCTCTTGTATCTTTAAGGAGGTGTTGATTTAGCCTTTGCCTTAGGCTACTCAGCCTTTTATATGCAAAAGCCTCTGACTCATCTTGGGAGGGGCAGGACCTCAGGGAGTCTGCAGAGCGGAGCAAATAGCTATGGCCGCTTCTCAGCCCTGTGCTAAGAGAGACACTGGGTCTCAGTGTCCCACAGTAATTGCTGCAAGCAACGCTGAGAAAAACCCGCTTTGGATTTCCTACCGGTGCCAGTCAGTCCCTCTTCTCTGGATGTGCATCTGGGTCCTCAGAAACTCACCTGGAACTGGAGCTCAGACCCACTGGGAACTTGTGGCTCTCTCCATTTTGAAAAAGAACCGCGTCCTCCGGCACCAGCCCTCTCCCTGAGCCCCGTGCGTGCACCTCCGTACCTCTGTACTTTGCTTCCGCCACTCCTCTGAGTCTGAGTTTCTTTCTAGTTGTAGAATTTTCACTCAGCCAGCCTTCATGTGGGTGTGAGTGGTGTCCGTGTTTTCTTTTCATGGTTATTCTGAAATAGTTGTGCATGGCTGCATTTACGGTGTTTACCTTATGCCACCATCTTACTGTCACCCATTTCTGATTTTATTTATTTGGATCCTCTCTCTTTGCTTCTCGGTGAGCCTGGCTAGAGGTTCATCAATCTTGTTTATCCTTTCAAAGAACCAGCTCTTGCCCTAATCACTTTGGCTCAGTGGATAGAGTGTCGGCCTGCAGACTGAAAGGTCCCAGTTTCTAACTCTCTATCCCTCTCCCTTCCTCTCTGTAAAAAATCAATAAAATATATATTTTTTTAAAAAGAAACAGCTCTTGGTTTTATTGATCTTTTGTATTTTTTTTTTGGTCTTTATTTCATTATCTCCTCTCTTATTTTTTATTATTTCCTCCCTTCTGTTTATGGTGGGCTTTTCTTGTTGCTTTCTTTCTAACTCTTTGAGTTGTAGAGTTAGGTAATTTATTACCATTGTTTCTTGTTTTGTTTTGTTTTTCGTGGTAGGCTTGTAGAGCTATGAATTTCCTCTCAAGACTGTTTTCACTGTGACCCATATATTTTGGATTGTTGTGTTTTCATTGTCGTTTGTTGCCATGATACTTTTTATTTCTTCTTTGATCTCTCTGGTAACCCAGTCATTGTTTAATTGCATCCTATTTAGCCTCCAGGTGTTTGATATTTTTATTGTTTTTATTGTAGTTGATTTCTAGTTTAATGCCATTGTGATCTGAGAAGATGCTTGATATGATTTCTATCTTCTTGAATTTGAAGAGACTTTGCCTGTGACCCAATATATGGTCTATCTTTGAAAATGACTCATGTACACTTGAGAAGAATGTCTATTCTGTGGCTTTAGGGTGAAATATTTTTGAATATGTCAGTTAATTCCATCTGACTCTAGTGATTCATTTAGGATTGATGTTTCTTTGCTGATTTTTTGTTTAGAGGATTTGTCCAATGGTGTTAGTGGGGTATTAAAGTCCCCTACTATGATTGTATTGCTGTCAATCTCTCCCTTGATATCCTCCAGAAGTTTTTTTAATGTATTTGGGTGCTCCTGTATTGGGTTTGTATATGTTTACCAGAATTATTTCTTCTTGTTGGATTGCTCTCTTTAGTATTATGAAGTGACCCTCCTTATCTCTTGTTATGTCCTTCACTTTGAGATCTAATTTGTCAGATACAAATATTGCTATCCCAACTTTTTTTTTCATTTCTATTCGCCTAAAAAAAACGTTTTCCATCCCTTCACCATCAGTCTGTTTGAGTCCTTTTTTCTGAGATGGGTTTCCTGTAGACAGCAGATATGTAGGTCATGTTTTCTTATCCACTCAGCTACCCTATGTCTTTTGATTGGGGCATTTAATCCATTTGCAGTTAAAGTTATTATTGATAGATACTTGTTTGTCACCATTTTTATTCTTTACACCTGTGTTCCTTCTTTGTTTGCTATTTCTTCTTTTTATAGCAGACACTTTAGCATTTCTTGCATTGCGGGTTTGGTGGTAATAAACTCCCTTAGTCCTTTTTTGTCTGTGAAGCTCCTGATTTCAACCTCAGCTTTGATTGATAGCCTTGCTGGGTACAGTATTCTTGGATTCAGACCCTTCCTTTGCATGACTTTGTATATTTCATTCCATTCCCTTTCTGCCTGATGTGTTTTTGTTGAGATCTCAGCCATCAGTCTGAAGGAGGATCCTTTGTAGGTAACTTACTTTGTCATTGGTGTTTGCCTGTTTAATTATAAAGTGCCTTGGCATTGGCCTTTTGGGGTTTGAGACTCTGTAAGCTTCTTGGATTTGTGTGATTTTTTTTCTTCCCTATATGCCGGTACCTGCCAGCACTGCATGGAGCCTGAATGAGGGGGTGAGGATAAGAAAAGAAAAGACACAGAAAGATGGGGTCAGGAGGACTACAGTTCAAGATTGCAGGCCCGAGTTTATTTTACACAGTCTATTTATACAATCACATCAAGAAGCTTCTACTTGCTCTATGTCACGTAGGCATCTATCGAATGTGCATAAGCAGCTTCTATACATCAACCATTAAATCAAGTTCCTTGTTGTTTTTAGTTTCGGTTAAGTTCATCAGTGGTCAGGCTATTCTTTACTTGTTCATGCCTGACAGTCTTACTTGAGCTAACTTCTACATCTACTTTAAACTTTAACTATGTCTACGTGCATGCACACCATAACTTCAACTGCCATAGTATTTCTCCTTTAAAGACAGAAGTATTTGCAGAGAGCTATGCCCTTTACCCTTGGTAAGGACCTTCATTACTGAGGCAGCTCCCCACACCTATATCAGAAAAGTTTTCTGTTATTATTTCTTCAAACAAGTTTTCTATTCCTTACTCAGTTTCCTCTCCTTCTGGCACCCTTATTATGCGCATTTTGTTTCCTTTTGTGTCATCTCAAAGTTCCCTTAGGCTCTCCTCCTGTTTCTTAAGTTGTTGTTGTTTTTTCTAGATGCTGCTCTGCTTGGGTATTTTTTCCTACCTTGTCTTCTAGCTCACTGATGTGGTCCTCTTCTTCTTCTTCTAGTCTACTGTTAATGCTTTCTATTGAGTTCCTTATAACAGCAATGTCATTTTTCATTTCTTCTTGGTTCTTCCTCATTTTCTCTTGGTTTTTACACATATTGTTGAATTTGTCTTTCATTCTTTTCAGTGACCTTATGACCATTTCTCTGAATTCTTTCTCTGACATATTGCTTGCCTTCATTTCATTTACTTCCTTTTCTGTGATGCCTTTCATATGTGGGCTGTTTCTTTGTCTCCCCATGATCTCTCTTCTCCAGGTGTCCCTCCTTTCCCTAGGTGAAATCTGATCTTTCCATGAGAAGGTGCAGAGCTCATCTGAGTCCATGTATTTGCACTACTAGAGATCTGGTGTTCCTGGGTTCACAGCTGGTTGCTGGGTGTTGTGATTGTATAGTCTTCTGATAATAGCCACTCTCCCCTTCAAGATAGCGCAGTCTCCATGGGAGAGCTGGTTGCTCCAGGAGAGATTTCAGCAGCAGTGGAGGCTCCCCAGTCAGGGAAGCCCAGTCCAGCAGTCCCCAACAGTCCCTTGGAGTATAGCTGTCCCTCACCCACAAATATACACTCCCCATATGTCCACATGCTCTCCTTTAGTTCTCTCCCTCTCACACTATCTTGCAGTTTGCCTTCCCATCATCAGCCATCTTCAAGGATATTATTTCTCTAAAGTTGATCTTCTAAATTTCTGTAAAATCTGAACTCTCCTCTCTATTCCACTTCCAATAACTTGTTCAGACCCCAGTTTTGCCCTTCCACAGACAACTGATGGCAAAATGCCTGCTAGCTGTTCTGTCATCCACTTTTAACCTGTCCTGCTGAGTTTTCACCAATCGTGCTCTTGCAAGAGTAGTCATCAGGTAATGGTAAGCAATAAGGGCACAGTTCAGGCTTCCAGGGAACCTTCTCCAGCTCTAAAGGAATCACATTCTCCAACACTCATTTTTAAAAATATATGTTTTCATTTATTTTAGAGAGAGGAGAAGGGAGAGGGATAGAGAGATAGAAATATCGATGAGAGAGAAACATGGATTGGCTGCCTCCTGCATGCCCCAATTGGAAATTGAACCCCCAACCTGGGCATGTGCCCTGACCAGGAATTGATCTAGTGACCTCTTGGTTCATGAGTCAGTGCTCAACCAATGAGCCACACCAGTTGGGCCAGCACCCATTTTTGATAAAAACTCTCAGAGGGGACATACCTAAACAAAATAAAGGCCATATATGACAAACCTACAGCCAACACCATAATCAATGGGCAAAAGCTAATAGCATTTTCCTTAAAATCAGGAATAAGACAAGGATATCCACTTTCACCACTCTTATTCAACATAGTACTAGAAGTCCTAGCCACAGCAATCAGACAAGAAGAAAAGAATAAAAGGTATCTAAATTAGAAAGGAGGAATTAAGACTCTCATTATTCACAGATGACATGGTATTATATATATAAAAAATCCAAAAGACTCCACCAAAAACCTACCATATTTATTAAATACATTTAGTAAAGTAGCAGAATACAAAATTAACACAGAAATCAATGGCATTTTTATAGAACCAACATCATTAAAATGTCCGTGCTACCCAAAGCGATCTGCGGAGTCAGCGCAATCCCTATTAAAATGCTTTTTCTGCATCCATTGATATGACCATGTGATTTTTATCCTTCATTTTGTTTATATGATGTATCACATTTATTGACTTTCAAATGCCATTGATTTCTGGATGTTAATATTGTACCAACCTTGCATCCCTGGAATAAATCCCACTTGGTGATAGTGTGTGATCTTTTCCATATATTGCTGGATCTGATTTGCTAATATTTTGTTGAGGATTTTAGCATCTATGTTCATCAGGGATATTGGCCTGTAATTTTTTTCCATTGTAGTGTCTTTATCTGGTTTTGGAATTAAGATAATGATAACACTGGTCTTATAGAAAGAGCTTGGAAGTCTCCCTCTTGGATTTTTTTTGAATAGTTTGAGGAAAATAGGTGTTAGTTCTTCTTTGAATGTTTGGTAAAATTCTCCTGTAAATCCATCTGGTCCAGCACTTTGGGAGATTTTTAATTATTATTTCAATTCCATTAATTGTTATTGGTCTATTCAGATCTTCTGATTCCTCCTGATTGAGTTTTAGAAGATTGTATGTTTCCAGGAATTTGTCTATTTAGCCCAAGTTGCAAGTTTGTTGGCATAGAGATGTTCATAGTACTTTCTTACAACATTTTATGTTTTTGTGGTGTCAGTTATTATTTCGCCTCTTTCACTTCTGATTTTATTTGGGTCCTCTTTAGTCTGGCAAAATGGTCATCAATCTTGTTTATCTTTTTGAAGAAGCAGCTCTTGGTTTCATTGATCTTTTGTATTGATTTTATTAGTCTCTATGTCGTTCATTCCCACTCTGATCTTCATTTCCTTCCTTCTACTTACTGTGGGCTATTCTAGTTGTTCTCTTCCACATTCTTTTAGTTGTGGGTTTCATTGTTTATTTGAGATTTTTCTTGTTTCTTCAGGTAATGCTATGAACTTCTCTCTCATGTCTGCTTTTGCTGTGTCCTGTAGATTTGGGGTTGTTGTGTGTTCGTTTTCATTTGTTTCCAGGAAGTTTTTTATTCCCTCCTTGATATCACTGGTAACTCATTCATTGTTTAATACCATACTATTTAGCCTACATGTGTTTGAATGTTTTAGGTTTTTATTGTAGTTGATTTCTAGTTGATTTCTAGATCACATGCTATTGTGATCTGAGAAGATGCTTGACATAATTTCAATCTTCTTGAACTTGTAGAGACTTGTCTTGTGTGCTAGCATGTGGTCTATCTTTGACAATGTTCCTTGTGCACTTAGGAAGAATGTGTATTCTGCTGCTTTGGGATAAAATGTTCTGTAAATGTCAATTAAATCCATCTGATATAGGGTTTTGTGTAGAATCACTGTTTCCTTATTGATTTTTTTTGGTCTGAAAGATGTACCAAGTAAAGTCAGCGAGGTGGTAAAGTCCCCTACTATGACTGTCTGCTGTCAATCTCTCCCTTAAAGTCCTCCAGCTGGTGTTTAATATTTTTAGGTGTTCCTATATTTGGTGCATATATGTCTTTCAGGGTTATATCCTCTTGTTGACTGATCCCTTTCTATTATGTAGTGACCTTCATTGTTTCTTGTGATGGCCTCCATTTTGAGATCTGTTTTGTAAGATATCAGTACTGCTACCCCCACTTTTTTTTCATTTCCATTTGCTTTGGTAATTCTTTTCCATCTCTTCACTTTCAATCTGTATGAATCTTTTGTTTGGAGGTGGGTCTCTTGTAAATAGCATATATATGGGTTGTATTTTTTTATCCATTAGCTACACTATGTCTTTTAATTGGAGCATTTAATTCATTTATATTTAAGGTTATTATTGACTAGAGGCCCGGGGGGGGGTGTCCCTCAGCCCAGCCTGTGCCCTCTCACAGTCTGGGACCCCTCAGGGGATGTCTACCTGCTGGTGTGCCTGGCCAGCCTGGGTGAGGGGCTGGTGGCTGTTTACAGGCTGGCCAAACCCCCCAGTGGGGACCCTCACCCCATGGGGGTGTGGCCAGCCTGGGTGAGGGACTGAGGGCTGTTTTTAGGCTGCCCACAGTCCCTTCAGGGTTTGGGTCCCTACTGAGGTGCCTGGCTGGAAGCAGGTATCTGAGATTTCTTTAACTTCTATAATTGAAACTTTGTTGCCTTGGTCCCCGCCCCCCGGAAGCCTGGGTTGCCCCTGGCAACCCAAGGTCCCAGCCCGGCAGGTATCTGGGGTTTGTTTATCTTCTATAATTGAAACTTTGTAGCCTTGACTAGAGCTCAGGACCCCCAGGGCCCTGGATTCCTCCATTACTCAGGCAACTCCAGCTCCATGGCTGCCACCATCTTAGCTGAGTTAATTTGCATATTTGCTCCTGATTGGTCTGTGGGTGTGGTCTGTGGGTATAATGGAGTGAGGGTCAATTTGCATATTACTCTTTTATTATATTAGATAAGTACTTATTTATTGCCATATATATCCTATATAATAAAGAAGTAATATGCAAATTAACCCTCATGCCATATCACCATCACAAGATGGCGGCACACACAGTGGAGGCAGGGGTGGATGCTCAATGCACCTGCCACCGCAGTTCCCACAACCCCGTGGGGGGGGGCAGGAGGTCTGGGAGCCACTCCACACACCTGCCACTGGAGTTCCCTCAACCCCGCCGGGGGGTGGGTCCTTGCTGCTGTTCCACATGCTTCCACAAGGGTTACCAGGCTGGCAGGGGAAGACAGTTGGGGGCCATAAGGCTAGCAGGGGAGGGCAGCTGGGGTGAGATCAGGTGGCAGGGGAGGGCAGTTGGGAGTGATCGAGCCAGCAAGGGAAGGCAGTTGGGGGCGATCGGACTGCCAGAGGAGCAGTTAGGCATCAATCAGGCCAGCAAGGGAGCAGTTAGGGGGTTATCAGGCTGGCAGGCAGAAGCAGTTAGGGGCAATCAGGCAGGCAGACAAGCAAGCAGTTAGGAGCCAGCAGTTCCAGATTGTGAGAGGGATGTCCCACATTGAAGAGGGTACAGGCTGGGCTGAGGAACACCCCACACACACATGAATTTCATGCACCAGGCCTCTAGTGTGTGTGTGTGTATATATATATATATATATAGTGCTAAGTGTCTGTCTGGATAATGACATCATGTAGCAATGCCCAGCTTCCTCTCCCTAGCAATGACTAGCCTCCTTGCAGTTTCTTCAGCCCAGGAACACAACTTGCTTTATAGCCAGGTGGAAACATTTTACAGTATAACCAAATGTTTGTGAAGTGTTTTCCTGTGCCTCATCTCAATTGATCCTCGCAGAAGTCCTGGAGTAGGTATATAGGAGACTCAGTAGAATCCTATTTTCTTTTCATTAGCTGGAAAATGGAGATTTAGAAAGCTTAGAAACTTGACCCAACTGAAAAGAAGTAAGAAATAGTGGACCTTGAACATGACTTCAGGTTTTCTCACTGTGCAGAATATAGTCAAACACTGCGGCAGTTAAATATTTCATCCTTTGTTCTCCCTATGTGATCTACAATAATAATTTTCTTCATGTTGATATTTACTGCTGTGTTGCTAACAATTACCTGAAAGAGAAGTTGGGATGCTTCACTGGGCTGGAAAAAGTTTAGCTAAATCAGAAAGCAGGTCTAATTAAGCAAGTTTATTCTATATCTATAAAAGGCTAAGTTGACTTGTGCATGCATGATATATATAAAGCTCTCACTGGCACCAATCACATGCATGTGTTTTGATCTGTCATTGTCAATCATGAATTTGATTGACACTTCTATTATAGAGAAAGGGTAAATAGCACTATTAACATATTTCTTCTAATTAATTTCCTTTCAATGTGCACGAATTTGTGCACCAGGCCCCACGTGTGTGCGTGTGCGTGTGTGTGTGTGTGTGTGTGTGTAATCTTCTTGCAGCAGCCCCTTTAGCATTCTTGCAATGCTGGTTTGGTGGTAATAAACTCTTTTAGTCTTTTTTTTCTGGGAAGCTCTTTATTTCACCTTCAATTTTGAATGATAACCTTGCTGGATAGAGTAGTCTTTCTTTCAGATCCTTGCTTTTCATTATTTTGAATACTTTACCTTCTTGCCTGTAGTTTTTCTGCTAAGCTATCAGCCGACAGCCTTATGGGAGCTTCCTTGTAGGTAATTGACTATCTCTCGCTTGCTGCTCTTAAAATTCTCTCTTTGCCTTTAATGTTTACCATTTCATTTATGATGTGTTTTGGTGTGGGTCATTTTGTGTTCATCTCAATTAAGACTCTGTTTCCTGAACCTGTGTGGCTTTTTCCTTCACCGGGTTAGGGAAGTTTTCTGTCATGATTCCTTCAAACAGGTTCTTTATTCCTTACTCACTTTCTTCTCTCTCTAGGACCCCTATGATGCAGATGTTATTCCATTTCAAGTTGACCTAAAGTCCCCTTAAACTCTCCTCATGTGTTTTAACTTGTTTTTCCCTTTTGTTGCTCTCATTGAATGTTTTCTCCTACCTTGTCTTCCAAATTACTGATTTGATCCTCTGATTCATCAAGCCTGCTTTTAATTCCTCCCAGTGTATTCTTTATGTCAGATATACTATTCTTCATTTCTGTCTGGTTCTTATTCATGGTTCTATGCTCTTTGTCATGTTGATGTAGTTCACACTAAGTTTCCTGTAATTCCTACTAAAATCCCGAACATCCTTATAACCATTACTCTGATCTCTATGCCTGATAAATTGCTTACCTCCATCTCATTTAGGTCTTTTTCTGGAGATTCCTCATTTTCTTCCATTTGGAGGTTGTTTCTTTGTCTCCCCATTTTAGTTGTCTCTTCATGTTTGTTTCTATGTGCTAAATACACCTGGTATGACTCCCAGTCTTTGTGGTGTAGCCTTTTGTGGTATATATCCTGTGTGACCCACTTGGTGCAGTCTCCTTGAACTCCTGAGATAGATGCTCTAGAAGTGACCCTTTAGAGTGTTATTTGGGCTCTTCTCTTGTAGTTGTATCTTGATGATTATTGTCCCATTTGTGATTGGGATCTCCTCTCAGGCTGGCAAACTGTGAGGCTCAATTCCGACCACATCATCTGAGCTGTTGTACAGGTGCAGTCTCAAGGTAGTTTCTGCCCTTCCTCTCCAGCCCTAACTGGTTTGGTTCAGTGGATAAAGTGTCAGCCTGCAGACTCAAGGGTCCCAGGTTCGATTCTGGTCAAGGGCATGTGCCTTAGTTGCAGGCACATCCCCAGTAGGGAGTGTGCAGGAGGCAGCTGATCGATGTTTCTCTCTCATCGCTGTTTCTAACTCTCTATCCCTCTCCTTTTCTCTCTGTAAAAAATCAATACAAAATATTTTTTAAAAAATAAAAGTCTCCTCTCTAGCCAGTCTTCATCTGGTCTTTCAGGGTGAATATTCTCCAACTTAGTCTCAATTCCAGTTAGATTCTGGTACCAAGTGGGAGAAAGACCCCCTACCGCACCAGCATCTTCCAATGCCCCCTCTGTAGAGAATTGTTATAAGAATTTGTTTGAGCCCAAATGATGACAATGTTGGAAAACAAGAACTCAAATGCTCCCCAGTTTGGGTTTTTCTAACCCTCACCTCAGACCTTCCAGCCCTCCACTCACCACCCAGCTCTAAAGCCACGCCCACACTCCTAGGTGTTGATGACATCACACCCCACTTCTGGTACCACAGTCCACATTTATTTTCTACAGTCGGATGTACCACAGTCCCATAGACCTGTGGGCTTAAACAGCAGAAATTCACTGTCTCAGACCTGGAGGCTGGGAGTCAAGGTCAAGGGTCACGGGGTCGGTGCCCCCAGGCTGTAAGGGGGTGGTCAGGTCCTCCCCACTGCTGCTCTGGGAGCTGCTGATGTCTTCTTGTAGAGCTTTGCATGGCCTCTTCCTGAGCATGTCTCTATGTTCAAGTCCCCCTCCTGTAAGGACAAAGTCCTACGGGATTTGGAGCTACCTGACTCCAGGAGGACCTCGTTACTTCATAGGGAGGGGAGATAGCCCTGCTGATAAAGCCCAGGAAAAGATGAGAACAGGGTCACCAGACGCTTGGGAGAGCAAGGTGGTGGGCTCTACCACCAAGGGACCCTCAGAGAGGGCACAGTGCCACTGCCCAGCCTGAAAGCCTGCATGCCAGCTAAAGCACAGGGGCCTGTGGCCCTGTCCCAGAAAAGCAATATGGGGCAGGGACAGGGGAGGAGGTGGGGTCCAGGAGAAAGGGCGCCATGAAACTAAGACAGAGCAGTGCCCTCAGGGCCCCATGTGGGCCCATCCAACTTGGTCACCCAGGCCCCCCACAGAAAGGACGAGGAAGCTGTGAGCCAACCTACCAGGGCGCTGCCAACCCCAGAGCCCAGCGTCCATGAGTGACAGCCCTGCAAGGGTCTAGGCCTGAAGCATGTGCAGGGTGTCACCTGTCTGGACATTGGCTAATGTATCCATTTGCCCCACCTCCCCCCAGGATAAGTGCTGAACACCCCTCTGAGACCAAAGTCACTGATAGGCTGGTCCCAAGCAGCAGAGCCCTTGGAGGCAGGAGTTGGGGACAGAAAAAGCTAACCTCACTGCTGCTCAGGTGATGACACACAAGTCTAGACATGCTGTGCCTGCCCTGCCAGGCAGGTGGAGCCCCCAGGCCCATCACCCAAGGCACACCCTGAACTGGGTATCCTTCCACCCCTCAGTGGCTCCATCGGCTGGGTTAGAACAAGAGATGCATAGAGCAAGGAGATCAACGTTTGTCTGGGCTTCCCCTCCAGGGCTCTGCCAGGCCCCCCAGGACCGGGCTTCTCTCTCCCATGCTGCTCTGTGCCCTGGGGAGTGCACGGCCTCAGAAGCACCACCTGTCTATCTTCCAGATGTGGCTGTGCTTCCCATGGTCCCAGAGTGCAAGGCCCCAAAAGAAAACGTCTCTGTGACCCTGGCCTGCTTGGTGACGGGGTCTGCCTCAGCCACATGGCATATAGGAGGAAAGAAGCTGCCCACAAAAAACGTTGTGATTAGGAACGGGAAGCAGAGGGACACCTACCTCTTCTATGAAACCCTCGTCTGGAAGCCTGGCTCACACACCTGCAGCGTCCAGAACACGTTCAAGCCCTTCCAGTGGCCAGGTGGGTGGCCTCCAGCATGTCCCAGCATCTTCCAGGGCCTGACCTCAAGGACAAAAGCAGGAACTGGGTCCCAATGGGCACCCAGCCACCCCTCAGTTCTCTCCCTACCCTCTACTCTGCCCTCAGCTGCTCCAGCTCCAGCATTCGAACCCAATCCCAAAGTGCTGGAGGCAGCAGCCCAAACCCAGCCCTTCCCCAGCCCCTCTCCTGCCTTACCCATGTCTTCCTGTCCATCCAGCAGCCTATCTCCCCTGCATCCACAATGCTCACTGACCTCAGCTGCCCACTGTCCCTGTGATTTCAGAATCTTGGGAAACCCTGAAGGATGAGGCTGAGCTGACCACCTCGGTGACCCACACATCACCTTTCTCAGAGAAACTCACCCCAAACCCCACCACTACCAGAGACCCAGGTGAAGAGCCCCCCTGTCAGCATACCCCTACCCACCTGTCCAT
The DNA here is from genome assembly GCA_004026665.1 of Murina feae. Lineage (NCBI taxonomy): Eukaryota > Metazoa > Chordata > Mammalia > Chiroptera > Vespertilionidae > Murina > Murina feae. Next base: position 12,153 of record PVJC01025104.1, on the reverse strand, counting down.
GCCTTAGGCTGCCTCCTTCAGGCAGCCCACCATGACTTCTCCTGGGACTCCAAGTCACATTCTGGTCAGGAAGAATGAGGCCCTGAACTTACGGCTACTGAGCACCTACCACCTGCCAGGCCCTATGCTGAGTGCCACCCAGGCCCCTCAGGCACCAGGACCCTCCGGGTCACACCGCAGGGAGCACAGTGGACGAGGAGGGTCCCAGGCCAGCACCGGGACGCACTTGCCCTGTGGGCCTGGCTGAGACGCGAGCTTGTCCTGGAGGCTTTTGTGGGGACTCATTGTTAGATCAGCCAGGAGTGTGGAACCCGACCCCCTGACCCTCACAGAAACACAGGGTGTCCCCTGAACGCTGGGGTCGTGGGGTGCACCCAGGGTGTGGCAGCCAGAAAAGGGCCTTCATGCTCTGAGCAGGTGGCCAGTGCCAGCAGGGGGTTCTGGGCAGACCTAGGGAGCCCTGCCCTGTGGTGGCACCCCGCGGAGGTGTCCGGCCACACCGCTGGCTGCAGCCCACTCTCAGGTGTGCGTGCGTCCAGAAATACCCCGGGGAGGGCGCCTCCAATTCCAGACGGGCGGAGACACATTCACTGTGTCCTTTACCTTTTTATTTTTATTTTTTTGTTAATCCTCACCTGAGGATATTTTTTCTATTGATTTTTAAAGAAAGGGAGAGGGAGAGGGAGAGAAAGAGGGAGAGAAGCATTGATATGAGAGAGACACATCGATTGATTGCCTTCCCCACATACTCAAACCAGTGCCGAGGATTGAGCCAGCAACCAAGGTAGGTACATGCCCTTGACTGCAATCGAACCCAGGACCCTTTCAGTCTGTGGGCTGGCAATCTATCCACTGAGTCACACCGGCCAGGACGTGTCCCTTTACAAGCAGGCTGCTCCTGGCCTGCTGTCAGTCTGTGGCCCGTTCAGCTGCTGGCTGTCCACGCCCTAAACCATATAAGGGGTTACCATATGGATGGTCCTTGAGCACCAGGCAGTCGGTCACAGCCACCAGATCAACAGGGTCCCGCCAGAACCGGAGGCGCACTCCGGGCACCGATGCAGGGACGATGTGGCCGGGGTGGGGCTCAGACCTGCACCTCACAGCTGGGTCCATGGAGAGGCCACAGCCCAGACCACGGGCCGACCAGGAGGCAACCCCCCTCACCCACCCACTTCCCTCTCAGGGCCCCCAACCCCCTGAACCCAGGGGTCACGAGGGATCCAGTCACCATGTCCCAGACCCCGGCTGGGGTCCCAGCAAGAAGCTGGGGTGCTGAACCCCTTTCTGCGAGGCCAGTCTCTGGGGGCACAGACCAGGGGAAGCAGGGAAGGCACGGGCCAGGGGCTCACATGTCCTCTTTCCACAGCCCTTCGGGCCACCTCCGCCCACAAGGACACGCACTCTCCAGAGCCTTCCCATGGCCCAGGCACAGCCAGGCTCCTCCCCACAGCTGCCACGGCGCCCAGCAGCCTCACCGTCCGGGTTCTGGCCATGCAGGGCGCTCATGCCTCTGCCGGGGCGGCCTCCTGGCTCCTATGTGAGGTGTCGGGCTTCTCGCCCCCAGAGCTGCTCCTCACCTGGCAGGAGGGCCCACGCCGGGTGGACTCTTCTTGGTTTGCCACCGCGGTGCCCACAGCCGAGCCTGGAACCAGCACGTTCCGCACCTGGAGTGTCCTGCAGGTCCAGGCCCCCCCCCCGGCCCCCCGCTGGCCACCTACACGTGCGAGGTCAGGCACACGGCCTCGGGGAGGCTGCTCAATGCCAGCTGGAGCCTGGACACTGCAGGTGAGGCACCCCTGGGCACAGGGCGGGGGAGTGGGCAGGTGGGGCAGCAGCCGGCGGTCTGTGCCTCCCCCTGGGACAGCCCCACCCGGCTGACCGGGTATCTGGAGTTTGCACTCGCTGTCCCCACACTGAGGGGTTTGGCTGACCTGACACCTGTCCGTCCCACCCATTCCTGGTGTCTCCACGCTGTGTGCTGACCCAGAAGGGTGGGCAGCGAGGGTCGCCCCCACCAGGTCCCAAGGAGCAACCATTTCCTATGAAGACACACCAGTCACTGGGCATGGAGTAGGGTCTTCCCTGGGTGGACACGGGAAGACGGCTGTCCCCCCAGGGATGTCCAAGCTTCCCCAGGGGCCCAGGGCCGCAGAACCCGTCCCAGACCACAGCCAGCACCTTGGGAGCCAGGTGCACCCAGAAGGGAGGGCCAGACCCCATGCCCACTGTGGAGGGGACAGAGACCCGCGGGGTGGGGCTCACAGTGTCTGGGGCTCACCCTCCCCCCTGAGCTTCCTGCCAGGCACGGCACCCAGACCCTGGCCCATCCTCGCCCTCCTGGCCACTGTGGGGACAGGGTGGGCACCCTGGGCTGGGCCATGAGCAGAACACCATGCAGGCAGCCCAGCGCTCACCCGCTGACCTGCGCTCGGTGTCCACAGCACCACAGGCTGCACAGGGCTGCGGAGACGGCCTTGCCCACCAGGCTGGTCACGAGGGATCCGGTCACCAGGCCCCGGGCCCTGGCCTGGCTCCTCAGTGGCTCTCAATCTCCATGGCAACGGACCGCTGTTCTTTAAACTTCCATTTCGCCGAGGACCCCTGAGTTTGGAGCATACACTAGGAATTAATTACTAATCACTCAAAGAATAAAATGAGAAGCAATGTTGTGCCTGCTGTTTATTGTTAGAGCCACCAGTCTGCAAAGCCTTGGCGCTCACTCCTGCTGGCCCACCTCCCTTGCCTAAGCCACTTCCTGCCCGGCTCCCCTCCCAATCCCAATCCAGCGGGAAGATGATGCCAAACTCCAACCTGGCGCATGTCCTGGCTCTCAGCCCTGCCACTCGTCCAGCCGCCGGCAGGGCCTACACCCTTCTGGGCCTGGTCTCTTCCCCCCACACATTCCAGCTCTCCTCGCCAGCCACACTGGGCCCCTCCACCCTCCTGGGCCAGGCTCTCTCCCAACACAGGGCATCCGTGCATGCTGTTCCTTCGTAGAATGCTGTACCCTCCTTTCTTTGTCTAGTTGGCAACATCTCATCTTCCACAGCTCATCACAGCTGCCACTTCCAAATATATGCTTTTAAATATTTTTACTGATTTCAGAGAGGAAGGGGGAGGGAGAGAGAGATAGGAATATCAATGATGAGAGAATCAGGGATCCGCTGCCTCCTGCATGCCCCACACTGAGGATGGAGCCTACAACCCAGACCTGTGCCCTGACCGAGAATCAAACCCTGACCTCCTGGTTCATAGGTCGATGTCAGCCACTGAGCTACACAGCCGGGCACAGGGGCCACTTCTGAGGGAGGCCCCATGACCAGGTGGCCAGGGCCAGGGCCTGTGCACCTGCATTTACTTATGGCCAGTGCCTCCCTTGCTCTCTGGTCACACGGGTGTTGACTTATGTGCTCGTGTTTCATTCTAGTTCCCCTGCCCCCATCAGCGCTGTGACCTGCCTGGTTCTGCTGTGCTGGGCATGGGCCTGGCCATGAGAAGGCGGTTCACAGTGCTTGTCCGGTGGGTGACAGGGTGGGCACTGGACTATGTGAGCTGTCCCCTTCGCTTGCAACTGCCGCCATGGGGGGAGGGGGGGGCTGCAGGACCAACCTCACCCAGCGCACTTCCTCCCCAGGTCTGGCCCCACCCCTCTGGGTCCCCCTGATCATGGATGTGGACTGTGACGGCTACGCTGACCTGGACGATGCCGGCCCCCTGTGGCCCACCTTCCTGGCCCTCTTCCTGCTCACCCTGTTCTACAGCGGCTTCGTCACCTTCATCAAGGTGAAGGGCCGGGACCTGGCCTCACTGTGCTGTGCCAAAAAGATGCCCTTCCAGGGGGCTCACTGGAGCCGGCCTGGGACTGTGCGGAGCTGGGAAACCCCGACAAGAGGGCAGTGGGCCGTGGGCACCGGCCCGGCCTGAGGGAGCCACCCGGGGCCCTCACAGAGCTTGGGGGGACTGCACAGGTCCCCTCAGTCCCAGGCCTCTGGGGCAGGAACACTGCCCCCAACCCGGCCCTCAGAGCCGGCCCTGACCCAGGCACCCCCTCCTGCTGCCCACTGGCTACCCCATAAACAGCTCTGGCTTCTTGCACCCGCCTCCCGCTCTGTTCCGGCCTCATCAGGATGTGCCTTGGTCCCAAGACCAGGTGCTGAGTGCCCAGTTCCAGCAGGGGCTGCACAGAGGACCCTGGGAGGCCCTGCTCCACCCAAACCCACATGCAGGCGCACTCTGAAGGTGCACAGGTGTGTACACACACAGCTCACACAGAAGCAACATGCACAATGCACATATGCAGCATGCCCCTGCACACAGCGCACACCTATGTGCACGCATGCACACACACACACAAAGCACATGTGTGCCAGTCTGCAGGCAAAACACACACTTCATGAGCATGTTCCCAGAACCTGTAAGTCAAGACATGGATTTGAAAGGGTTCCTCTTGTTGCCGGGCAACATTGTCACAGAGAGAAGCTGGCACTTCTCGCTATGCTGCCAGCTGCCTCGGGGACAGCTGGGGGCCCCAGGGATGTGGGCGCCCCCAGAAGCTGGAAAAGGCCCTGGAGCCTGTGGGAGGGGAGGTGCTCAGCGAGGCTGAGGAGACACAGGGGCCCATTTGCCCCAGCAGCTGAGGAAATGAGCACACCACTGCCACTCCACCCTGTCCCATCCCCGCCAAGTCCCCACCGACTCCTGTGCCCCCCTCCCAGGTGCTGTCTCTGTGCCAGCAGCCCAGGGTCACAACCGCAGGGTCTCCTCACCCGCTCCCACCAGGAGCCCAGTTTCAAGATCTCACATGAGACCCCAGCTTCCCAAAGCCCAAAGGCCCTCACATTCTATCAGAAATAAGAATGGGGTCCTTGTGGGGCCCGGCCTGCCCTGGCCTCCTGTGTCTCCCTCCTCCTCCATCCCCTCACAGGCTGTCCCAGACCCTGAGGCTCCCCCTCATCACTTTCAGGTTTGCGTGGCGTCCCAATGCGTTACAGAAGACCAACCCTCAGGTCTCCTGCTGAGCCCTTTCCCCCATCTTCCAGCACCTTCCGAGGCTCACTTATTACACTGTCGGTTACTCTCAGTTTTCACTAGAAAGTTGCCTCCAAGAGCACAGGGCTCTCTCTGCTGCTTCCTCATGACCCCCAGCAGGTAGGACCCTCCAGGCAGGTAGAAAACACTCAGCAAACACGCACCCCAGCTCCCACACCCCCTGAAGGGAGGAATGAGCAAATGAGCAAACGAATGAATGAATGAATGAATGAATGAATGAATGAATGAAGAGGATAGAGGGCGCTGGGCTGGGGGCAGCGTCAGGATACCTTTGGCTCAGCCACAGCCAGGTGCTGCCATCCCTGCACGCTCACCTCAGTGTCACAGAGGCAGCCACTGTCCTGCTCTCAGGTGATTCCCTCTGAGCCTGCCTCGCCCACTCACTCTGCCATCTCAGCAATGACCACGAGCCCCGTGGACCCACAGCCCTCAGTCTGCCACTGTGTGCAGCCAGCCTCCTGCTTCCCAGCAGCCTCCAGGCTGCCCCCTCCACCACGGCCAGGATGGTCTTTGGAAACCTGAGCTGTCCTGGCAGCCATGGCTCAACCCTGCCGGTAGGCTCTCATCACACCAGCACCAAGTCAGAGCTCGCGCAGCCAGCCAGCTGGCCCGACTCTGCGTGGCCTCCACACCAGCTCTCTCCATCCAGGGCACCACAACCTGTGTGTCCCCTGGTCCTGCCTCCATGTCTACACTAAGCTCCATGGGAGCAGGGGCAGGGCACCCCAGCACCCACACCCCCTGAAGGGAGAAATGAACAAATGAATGAATGAATGGAGAGTGTGGAAGGCACTGGGCTGGGGACTGAGGGTCTCAGGGCCTCAGAGCATCATTGCTGTGCCTTCTTTCCTGAGCCCCGCCCTCAGGAGCCCCCCCTGGGGTCACAGCTGTCTCCTGGCTGTTCCCAAGGGAGCAGGTCCTGACTTCTTCCTCTTCCCTTGGAATTGCACCCTGAAGCCCCATCCACAGGACCCTGTGTGACCAGGCGGGAGGCCGGGCTTTTCCCTGAGTGCACAGGTGCCCGGCTGGGCGGGGAATCAGTCCTGGGGGTTCATTCTGTCCAGGAAACACATTTATAAAACGGCCCCTGACATCAGGCATGAAACACATCGACATCAACACACACCTGACCCCCACACCTTTCTGATGCCCACACGCCACAGACCCAGCCAGGACCCTGCATGGGGCACAGCCCAGCCGGCTCCAGGAAGCTGTTGGGTGCTTTCCAAGAGCTGGGGCCTCATCCAGCATGACTTCCCTTTTTCATTCAGCAGTAAACACTGCTGGCCCCACCCGCCAAGGGAATCGGTCTGCCGGAGGCATGTGAGGGTCACATGGGCCCCCCACACCCTGCAGCTCCCCTGTTACTGCGGCCTCCCCCTGGGACACCCCCCTCTCAGGGCAGAAACATCTGTTTCCAGCAGTTGTGGTAACAGGACACACACCCTCCCACACCTCAATCAAGGCTTGACAAGCCTGGTCCGCGGGTCAGTGGCAGCAAGCGCACTCAGGCAGGACCTGGGCCCGGCTCCCACCTTCCAACCCTCTGCTCCGTTTCTGCTTTCCAAGCTGTGAATTCCTGTCATGACCTATCCTCCTCTAGGGCCTCCCAGGGAAGAGAGTCATGAGAATGCAGTGAGCGCTTAGTTAAGATGATGGGCCAAACTCACCACTACCCCTCCTTGTCCACCACACATGGCTCGCTGGACTGCTGTTCGCAAATAACAAACAAGAACAGAACGGCCGTCCCCTCCACAGAGAAGTGACCTCACAGGCAGCCTGAAGCGCGCCAGCCTCCTCCCCATTCACTGTCCTTGGGTGCTGCCCACTTCTGTCCGTGTTAGAAAATGGTCCAAGTTGGACAGCCTGTCGCTTAAACACTGAGCCATGACCCCAGCTGGTTTGGCTCAGTGGATAGGGCCTCAGCCGTGGACTGAAGAGTCCTGCGTTTGATTCTGGTCAAGGGCATGTATCTCGGTTATAGGTTCCCCAGCTCTGGTCGGGGCATGTACAGGAGGCAACCCATTGATGTGTCTCTCTCACATCAATGTTTCTCTCTTCCTATCCCTCCCTCCTCTATTTTACTTTCTCTAAAAATCAATGGGAAAATATCATCGGCTGAGAATTAATCAAAAAAGAAAAAAAATGAGGGGCCATCTGAGAATTCCACCCAGCACACTGCATGCACCCAGTCTTCTCTGCAGGGCGCTCATGGGTGATGTACGCATGACTCCTAGACTACACGTGGGCATAGCCGGTGACCTTAAGGTGCATGAGGTCACGGCGCAAAGGTCCCGAATGCTTTCTTCCTCCGTAAACTCTGGCTGTAAGGCCAGCGAGACAATGGCTGTGTGGTGTCTGTCCCCGCAGCCTCAGGACCCGCTGTCCATGGTGCTGTCCTTGGTGCTGCCCAGTCTGCTGGCTGCGCGAAGCCGCTGTCCATGGTGCTGCTCGGCCTGCCACCTGGGAGAGCCGCTGTCCACGGTGCTGCTCTTGCTTTTCTGAATGGCACAGAGTTTAGGAGAGGTTAAATAAGTAGACTTAGGGAGAACCAAGATGGCGGCATAAGGTATATACCTGAATGCGCAGCCTCCCACAACCACATTAAAAAAATACAACTATAAAGCTAAACAGCCATCCTCCAGAACCAAGGGAGAGGAAACTTTACAACCAGAAGGCAAGAGAAGGAGTGCATTGAGACTGAGTAGAAGTTCCCAGCACCAAAACAGAGAGGTATGGACTTGCGCACAGCTCGGGCAAATGGTGGTGGTGGCTGCACCTGGGTCTGCAGCTTTAATGGGGTTTACAAGCTCCGGGGTCGCACTGAACTCATTGCAGGCTGTCTGGCATCGGGGCAGAAGACAAGTGGCTTCCAGCAGAGCTGTTCACAGCAATCACTGATATGGAGCTCCAAGACTTGGAGACTCAGGGGCATGCAGACACCAGGGCGTGGAGACGCCAAAACAGGGAAAAGCCACAGAGCTGGCTGAGGGGCAGCCATCGCGGATTGCTCTGCCCCAGTGATTCTGAGACCCCACCCCACCCAATTTACAACCCTACCCAAGCTGTGCACCTGTCTGCCTGCAGCCTAACCTAACAGACTGCAGCTGGAACCGAACTCCAAAAACTCCAAATGCCAAACAATGAGGAGAAAGGCCTGGAGGTCATTTCCTTTCAGTGACACCAACAGCAATCAAGACTTAACTACAATAAGACTGTCCACCCAGCCCTCAAAGGCATACACCAAAAGTGCCCACCCCAGGTTATTGGGGAGGCTGAATCACAGGGTCCTATAGGACACTTAGCACAGAAAGCCACTCTATCAACACAGGGAAGCAGCCAAAACACGGAGGCAAAAAAAACAGAGCACAAATGACAGAAATGGAGGAAAGCAAATGACTGGATATAGAGTTCAAAACCACAGTTATAAAGTTACTCAAAATCTTCTATGAACCTCTGAGGAACTAAGTGAGACCTTCAAGGATCTTAATAAGAATACCAAAAAAATGGAAAAGGACCAATCAGAAATTAAGCATATGCTGACTAAAATAAAGAATAATATACAGAGATCCAACAGCAGACAAGAGGATCACAAGAATCAAGCCAAAGATATGAAATACGAAAAAGCAAAAACACACCCAACCAGAAAAGAAAAAGGAAAAAAAAGAATCCAAAAATATGAAGATATTTTAAGGAGTCTCTGGGACAACTTCAAGCATACCAACATCAGAATTATAGGGGTGCCAGAAGAAAAGAGAGAGCAAGATACTAAAAGCCTATTTGAAGAAATAATGACAGAAAACTTCCCCCACCTGGTGAAAGAAGTGGACTTATAAGTCCAGGAAGCACAGAAAACCCCAAACAAAAGGAATCCAAGGAGGATCACACCAAGACACATCATAATTAAAATGCCAAGAGAAAAAGACAAGGAGAGAATCTTAAAAGCAGCAAGAGAAAAGCAGTTGGTTACCTACAAGGGAGTACCCATACAACTGTCAGCTGATTTCTCAACAGAAACCATGCAGGCCAGAAGGGAGTGGCAAGAAATATTCAAAGTGATGAATAGCAAGAACTTACAACCAAGATTACTCTACCCAGCAAAGCTATCATGTAAAATTGATGGTCAAATAAAGAGCTTCACAGACAAGAAAAAGTTAAAGGAGTTCATCGCCACCTAACCAGGATTATTTTGTTAAAACATTATCGCTGTGGTCAGTTTATCTCAGTAGTCAGAGCATCGCCCCTGACACCAAATGGTCATAGGTTTGATTCCCAGTCAAGGGCATGTACCTCAATTATAGGTTTGATCCTCAGCCCCAGTCAGGGCATGTGCAGGAGGCAACCAATCAATGTGTCTCTCTCATGTCAATGTTTCTCTGTCTCTGTCTCTATCTCTATCTCTCTCTTCCCTTTCACTCTCTCTAAATATCAATGAAAAAATATTCTCATGTGAGTATTAAAAAATAAAATAAAAAATTTAAAATATATTAAATACATATTATCTATACTAATAAAAGTGTAATATGCTAATTAGACCAGACATCTTCCAGATATCCTTCTGGATAAAGCCAAAGTGTCAGGGGCCAAGGCAGAGGTGGTTAGGGGTTATCAGGCCAGCAGGGGAAGGAAGTTAGGGGTGATCAGGCCAAGCAGGCAGAGGTGGTTAGGGGTGACCAGGCAGGCAAGCAGGCAAGCGGTTAGGAGCCAGCAGTCCCGGATTGCAAGAGGAATGTCTGATTGTCGGTTTAGGCCTGATCCCACTGGGACTGGGCCTAAACCGGCAGTTGGACATCCCCCAAGGAGTCCCGGATTAAAGAGGGTGCAGGCCAGGCTGAGGGACCACCCCCCCATGCATGAATTTTGTGTGCCAGGCCTTTAGTTATTAACAAAGTCCATGGTTAAGATTGTGGTGCATGCCTTACATTATACAAGTCTATGAGTCTTGGTTTATCTTGTTTTTTAGTGTTTTTAAAATTTTACCTTTATTGTTGAAATATTACAGATGTCCCCTTACTTCGCCCCATTGGGCCCCTCCACACCACTCCTGCCCCCTCCCCAAGCCTTCATCACACTATTGTCTGTGTCCATAGGTTGTGCTTATATGCATATAAGTTCTTTTCTAAAATCTTTATTGTTGAGAGTATTTAGATGTCCTCCTTTTATTCCCTCCACCCAGTTCCTACCCCACCCAGGCCTTAATATAAAATCTACCCTCTTAACAGATGTTCAGGTGCAGGCACTATGGTTCATAACTAAACTTTACACACATTGAACAATGAAGGAATCAAAGGCTATCACTTCCCCCAAAAAAATCAATGAAATTCTAAGGAAGATAGCAAGAAAGAAGAGGAGTGGAATAGTTACAAGAAAGACCAATAAATTATTAACAAAATGGCAAGAGTAGGCCCTTTCCTGTACATAATTAAATTAAATGTAAACGGATTAAATTACCCCATCAAAATGTAATATCCTCTGATGAGGATGAACAAAAAATAAAAATAAATAAAAAAGGAGTCACAGAGACAAAGAAGGTCATTAAGGATAATAAAAGGATCGATTTCCAAGTGGGAACGAGGCCACGGGAAGGAGTTTCTATGAACACCCTCAGAGTCTCTCTTTTCTCTGGTTCCTGAAAGCCAGGCCCAGATCCAACCTGACAGCTCACAGTTCAACTCTAGGCAAGCTCAGCCTTGTTGACTGCCTTTCCTTTTTTTAAAAATATATTTTATTGATTTCAGAGAAGAAGGGAGAGGGAGAGAGAGATAGAAACAACAATGATGAGAGAGAATCATTGATCAGCTGCCTCATGCATGCCCCACACTGGGGATCAAGCCCACATTCCATGCATGTGCCCTGACCTGGAATTGAACCATGACCTCCTGGTTCATAGGCCGTTACTCAACCACTGAGCCACAAGCTTCGCTGGCTTTCTTTTGTGACAGGATCTTTCTAGAACACAACACACGGGCCTCGGAAACCGGCCTAGGGCATGTGCCAGGGTCCTGAGACAGCCCCATGCGTGGTCACAGGTTACTGTGTCATGCCCTCGCCAGCCACCATGGCCACCCCCCTGGATTCAAATGGCAGCACCTGTGCCCAATGTAGTAATGACCCCAGGAGATGGATCTTCTTGACATCACCCCCATCATTGGGACGGGCAGCTCGGTTTCCACACCAGCGACCAGCAGCAGGTTCTGCAATTCCCCAGAAACCTGGGCGTACAAGTGGGAATGGACTCTACAGGCAAATAGCCACCAGCCTTGACACTCAGAGTTTCTCCAAAGTCCAAGATGTGGTGAGCCACCCAGTGCTTCTTGGGCAACCGTAAGCAGCATCTACAGCTCGCACAGCCGGGCACCAGCAGGATGGGCACCGTGGGGAGGAAGCCGGGTGGAGGAAGCCAGGTTGACCATCAGATTTCCCTGGGGAGGGACCAGAGGACACGTCCTACCCCAAGGCTGTGGCTCCTGACGTCTTGCACAGTGGCCATGGGCTCCTCCTGCCCCGTGCCCTGCCTCGTGCCCTGCCCTGTGCAAGGCAGGGTCACTCTCTTCCCCGGAACCCAGAGCCCACAGGCTGCCTGACCACCTCTGCAGGGAGGGCCGCAGAAGGACCACCCATGGATCTTGAGGGCAAGACCTCCCATGGCCCTGGCCCCATGCAGCAGAGGGGCAGGGAACCTGCCCAACCCCGGCCCTGCACCCCAGGCAGAGCCTTCGAGCCCCTCATTGAGGCCCCTGTGCATCCCTGGACCAGGATCTGGGACTTGGGAAATAACCCCAAACCTTGGGAGGTGGCGTGAGGACTGGACAGCAGGACAGGCAGAGGGGCCCAGGGGACTGTTGGCCGACACACAACTGCACGGGTACTCCGGGGCACCTGGGCACTGGGCCTACAAATGCTCTGCCAGCTTGAAAGGCACAAGCTCTGCCCACTGACCCCTTGAAAGAAGCCTTCCTGGCCCCCGGCACTTCAGGGGTAAGGGTTCTGGCGCCTCCCAGCGCCCCAAGCCAAGGCCAGACCTCGGATTTGCAGGACGACCGAGCTGCGTGAGGCACGAGATGCAGACACTGAGGGTCCAAGTCCCTTGCAGTGGCTCTG
>PVJC01025103.1:0-24980 GCA_004026665.1 Murina feae | reverse complement strand
GTGTATGTATCATGAACATATCACATATACATAGGTATCCTATATAATAAAAGCCTAATATGCAAATCAACCTAATGGTGGAATGATAGGTCGCTATGGTACACACTGTCCCCCCAAGAGGGAGGCAACCTGCAGCAGCAATCAGGGGTGGGCCTGTAAGGCCCGGAATGGCCTTTGTCCATGGGAAGGGGACGGCGACTCCAAGACAGACGCTGGACGCAGCACTTGATGCAAAAGCAAGAGGATTTATTCGAATGCACTCGGTCTCACAGCACACAGCTCAGCATGAGTCTGCTTGCTGGAGCCCCGAGCAAGGGGAGGATACATGCTTTTAAAGGCAAAAACCACACGCAGGTGGTCAGTTTCTACACGCAGGTAGTTAACAAGTTTCTACAGTAAACCACACGCAGGTGGTTAGTTTCCACACAAGCAGTTAGCAAGTTTTTACAGAAATGGCTCTTTGTCTCTAGGGGTTGTGATTAGGAAAACATATCCATATACCCTGTGTTGACATAATTGCTGTTCTCGGAGTTTGTGTGGACTTTGCGGATTGGCTCTGCTGGCTAGGCTGGGGGCAGTTCTTTTGTTTCTGTTTCTAGTTTGGCAGTCAGCTTCCTTAAGCTATTTTCTAATCCTACAGGCCCAGCCAGCGGATGGTGCCAGACCGCCAGCCAAGGTGGGTGCCAGCGGGGGCTCCCTGATTGCCCCACCTCCAGTAGCCCCACAGATGGCCCTGATGGCCAGCCAGACCTAGGGACCCTACCCTATATATTGGGAATAGTCTCTTAGATTTAAAAATTAAAACCTGGCAAGGCTGCTTTAACACTGAAAAAACAGGATGATGCAGCAATGACATGCATGCTCTCTGGCTTGCACATTTTGTTGCAGCCCTCATTCTGACACTTATATAACTGGGTTACAAAGCCAATTACTTAACTAGTCTCTGCTTCAGTTTTTCCACCCATAAGATGGGGGAAATGGTAGTACTGCCTCAGAATGATCATGGTATGTACTACTTTATATAATCAGGGCAAAATAATGTAGCTGCCCATACAATAGCAAGATACCTTTTACCTGTATGAAAAGTATGGTCACTGGTGCATGCAGCATCCTGGATTGTGAAAGAGATGTCCAACTGCTGGTTTAGGCCCAGCATTATAATGTATCCCAAAATAAACACTCAGGACGAAAGACCAGATTAATGAATCGTTTAATAAGCCAGTGACTGAGAGGGAGTTATGGCTCCAAATCTCCCAGCCCCGTAATGGTGGCAACATCATGCTTAAATAGGCAAATATTGCAAAGGTATCGATTACAACTTCGGGTTTGGAATGAGGAATCTCATTTGTACAAAGCAGTTACAGAAGCGGAATTGAGCAAGTTAGTTAAATTGTAGTTTTGGGTCTCTGGATTACTGCATCAACGGAAACATTACCTGGGGCCACTGAGGCAATTTAGGGTAATTGTGCTGTCCTGTTCCCAGGTACAGAAGAATGTGCTTTATAAAACCAGTATGACCACATCCAATCAGGTATTGAAATTACAGTCAATAGGGCATTCAATCGAATGGGATGATTTATATAATTCAGAAAATCAAAACAACTTTTCTATTATTTTAGCAAGCAAATAAGTACAGAAGCCAAACAGCAGAGTTAAAGTTAAACTACAGTTTCTACCTGAGATGATTGCTACCATACTTCACCAACATCACCCGAGAGGTCCCGGATTGCAAGAGGACACAGGCTGTGCTGAGGGTCCCCCACCCCTCCATGCACAAATTTTGTGCAACAGACCTCTAGTATGTATATAAACATAAAATTTTATGTCACAGTGTATATTTTTCCTTATGAACCCTTGCCAATAATCTTAGCAAAAAGCTCTAGCAAATTGTGCTCTTTTTCTTCTACTATTAGTGATATTGTACATCATTTCGTAAAATGTATTAACTAGTGTTTCTTTCCCAAGAATATTTGTTTACCTCTGCCTGGGGGACAATTGTTTCACATTTGTGGTTGAAGTTGAGTAACTAAACTTTGAAGCTACTCAGTGCTCTCAAAAGGAAAACACGTGTTTCCTATAATTTATCTATAGTTACAATAGAAGTGCCTGAGAATAGATCTCTGCTGGAAGAACACCTGCCTGGAATGCAAGGAAACTAGATGCAATACCCCCAGGTGTGCTGTGTCTGCCTCCATTTGTAATGCAAAGTTGGTTAATAAGAGCCAGCTGTCTCTTACAGAGGCAGAGAGTTCCTGCTCAGAATATGTTTACTAAAAGGCCCTCTCACAATGACAACCAACTGGGCAAATATCCTCAAGCTGTTTATAGATGAGAGAAAAGGAGGGAAAATGGGGTTAAAGATAGATTTTATAGAACACCTGCTGAACAACTTCAGGAAGCTTTCCAATAAATTTAAGGTAGTACTCAATAAAGAAGTAACTTAATTCCACTAAGAAATTGCTTTCAATGTGAAGGCTAAGCAGTTTTTGCAACTCTTAAATATCCTCAATTTTCTCTTTATTTGGACCATTTCATCAGAGCAATGCCTAATTGATAATGATGTAGATCTCTTTATTTACTCAAAATATGTCTCATTTTTATCCATTTTTCAGTTTCATGAAAGAGTTTAAAGATCATTATTTTATAATCTAAAACTGGATGCCTTGAAATGACTTTTTTCAAAATAAAAGGTTACTCATACTCCTGTGTGCATGTGTTCCTATGTGTGTGTGTGCATGTGAGTGTGCATATGTGTTAGTTAAAGCATTTTAGACAAAGACTAGAATATCTTTATCAGGATAGATTTAGGATGCCAGTAAGGAAAATTGTGAATAGAAGATAAATTAAGCAAATTGTTTAATCTATGGACTGTAATTTGGAATACCTTGAGAAACAGGAGCTAGGTGGAGGAAATCCTTCAGAAGGAATTCAGGTGTTAAACCATTTCAACACAAGCAGTATTTTACTTATTTGGAAGTCATAACTTTTGAATAGTCTAAACTGGTAATTTTCAACCTATAAAAACTACGGAATCCTCTTGACATACTGAGTTATTCTACAAAGTTGAAGAAAATTCAAATGCAACCTAAAATGTAGCATAACAGTTGTTGCCTTACATTTAAAGACTTCTTGAAAATCTATAATGAAAAATTGATGGTCCAAAGAAAAAAACAGTCAGCAAAAAAATACAAGTAAGAAATAGGTTGTTTTATAAAATACCAGTAGCTAGGGCATGGAATTTTGAAATGTTCCTATTCAGTAAGAACTGTTGAAAGATAGATATAATGTTGAAAGCTCCAGCTCATGAGTGAGAGAGGTTTGGGTTCTAGCTTTGTGACCAATGGCAAGATATGTAAAATATACTGAGTCTCTTTGTTTGTAAAAGAAAAAAAAAACACCATTTGCTCTTCCTGATAGCATCCTGTGAGAATTAAAAAAGAGAATGCATTGGTGGTTAATAATGAAATAACTTTATTTATTATTTAGTCAAATAATTAAATGATGCTATTCAATGTTTGTGTGACTTTGAGAAATAAACCATTCACATTATATGTACACATCCAAACTGAATCATCTTGCCACACTGGAAGGAGAGGTGGTAACATGAATCAATAAGACAATAATTTGATATGGAATCCATAATAAAATATATAAAATAATGGAAGTATATGTACAGATTGGTAAAAATTTCCTCATATAGTTGACCCTTGCACAACCCTAGTTTGAACTGGGAAGGTCCACTTACATGTGGATTTAAAAAAAAAACAAAAACCTGTACTATTTTCAGTCCACAGTTGGGAGTCAGTGAATGTGAAGGCTGACTGCATTGATTGACACCATCCTATATAATAAAAGCCTAGGTGGCATCATGCCCTTACACAATGTCATCACAAGATGGCCATCACAAGATGGCTGCATGCACAGCAGAAGCAGGACCCAGCAGCTGTTATGTGCAGTGAGGCCTGTGGGTCCTGTGGCTCTGCGCAGCTCAGAGGAGGCCAGTCCTGGAGTCTCCGTCGCCTTGCGTGGAGGAGGGGGGCCCTGGCAGAGGAGGCGGGTCATGGCAGGGGAGAGCAGTTATGGACAATCAGGTCAGCAGAGGAGCAGTTAGGCGTCAATCAGGCGAGCAGGGGAGTAGATAGGGGGCTATCAGGCTAGCAGGCAGAAGTGGTTATGGGCAATCAGGCAGGCAGGCAGGCAGGTGAGCGGTTAGGAGCCAGCAGTCCCAGATTGTGAGAGGGATGTCCCACAGGGCTCGGACCTAAACCAGCAGTCAAACATCCCCCAAGGGATCCCAGATTGGAGAGAGTGAAGGCCAGGCTGAGGGACACCACCACCATGCATGAAATTTATACACTAGTCCTCTAGTCTATATAATAAAGCGCTAATATGCAAATGATCATCACGCCCTCACGCTGTCATGCCTAATGGCTCAGACACTCAACACTGGGGAGAGAGGAATAGGGACCAGCCAGGCACAAATGAGCTTGCAAGAAAGGAATGGGGACCAACCAGGCTATGGAGGGACAAGCTACCCACCCCGCGGTCCCAGCACCAGTAGCTGCACCTGTGACCCAGGAAAGGGACAAGCTGTCCATCCCGCAGTCCCAGCGCCTGTGGCTGCAGCTGTCCTGGGTGAAGCTGGCCCCGGTCCTGGGTGCCTGTGGCCTGCCAGAGGGAGAGAAGACCAGGTCCCAGATATGGGCCGAGACACAGGTGGTTAGGGGTTATCAGGCCAGCAGGAGAGCAATTAGGGGTGATCAGGCTGGTAGAGGAGCAGTTAGAGGTGATCAGGCAGGCAGAGGTGGTTAGGGGTGATCAGGCAGGTAGGCAGAGGCGTTAGGGGCAACCAGACAGGCAGGTGAGCAAGCAGTTAGGAGCCAGCAGTCCCAGATTGCAAGAGCAGTCGGACATCCCCTGAGGGGTCCCAGATTGGAAAGGGTGCAGGCTGGGCTGAGGGACACCCACTCCCACCCCGTGCACAAATTTCATGCACTGGGCCTCTAGTTTTATATAAGGTCTTGAGCATCTGTGGATTTGGATGTCTGTGTGGAGTCCCAAGAACTAAGTCCCTGCAGATATTGAGGGACAACTAAATTTGAGGGAAGTCAAAGGTTATATTCAGATTATCAACTGTGTGAGGTAGCACCACTAACCCCATCACTGTTCATGAGTCAACTGTAGTAGCAAAAAAATATATATGAGTATAAAATTTAGGGATTTAAATCATTGTACATGTATATAATGGACCTATAAATTCCTAGAAGAATTATAAAGAAAGATAAACAGATGTTGTGTGTACACATAACTATAATTTCTTTTGTAACAAGTTATCCTTAGAAAGTTGTGTTTTAAAAACAAATATGGAAAGTTCATAGCTGGTAACAAATGGAAATTGATTTTGCAAATTGTTTTAAAACTTTACAGAAATACTGACAAATCAACATCTGCTCCTAGAAATTTCTCAGACATGCTAATAAATAAAGATGAAGTTATACATACAATCCATGAGTCTAAATGAGACTTCAGGGTGAATATCTTTATTTTTTGTCTTCTCAGAAAAATTATGTCGAGTCTTTCACAAAATATTTGACTATCATACTCATGCAAACCTCCAAAAGGTGAGATATTTTTTAAGCCGTGATAGATTTATTTATTTACTGAAGTAATATTTATTGAGTTCTATGGAAAGCCACTTAGTATTTCTTCATAAAGTCAAGACCCATTAAGCTCACCATTTAGCTGCCAATTTCTATTTTGTTATTACTGAATTTCATTTTCACTTCTTAAGAGATTATTCTAAAATATTTCACACCTCTGTGTGTCTCTTCAGCACGCTCTTAAATCTGCTCTTAAAATTTTTCTATAGTTCTTTTCATGTGAACAAATTCTAAGCATTTAGAATTTAACCAGTGAATAGGCTTAGTAGATGAACTCCTATAGTAGAATAAGCACACACACACACACACACAAAAAACAGGAACCCAAGATTTGTATTTTATACACAGTTTTGTCATACCAATGGTTTATCTGAATCCTAGTTGTTGGTGAAGGAAACCACTGACAGGATGTTTGGAAAGTTCACATCTGGGTCACAAGGTTGGACTTCTGTTAAATGAGGTGTCCGTGAGTAGCGAAAAGCAAGGAAAGTACAATTGGATTCTTGAACAACACCAGGGTCAGGGATGCCAACACCAGCCGCCTTTATCCCCAGCGCGTACATTTAAAAATCCTGGTATAACTTTTGACTTACCCAACACTTTACCACTGTTAGCCTATTGCTGACCAGAAGCCTTCCTGGTGACATCAACAGTTGATTAACACATATTTAATGGTTTATGTATCATTTACTGTAGTCTAACAAGAAAGTAAGCTAGAGAAAAGAAAATGTTTTTTAAGAAAATCCTAAGGAAGGTAAAATACATTTTCAGCATTTATTGAAAAGAACTCGCATATAAGTGGGCCTGTCCAGTGCAAAACCCTGTTGTTCCAGGATAAGCTGTCATTCTCATAGGGATTGTCAAAGACAGCCATTGACAACCTGGGCTGCTTCCTTGCATCCCATGACGCAGTGTGGCTTAAAAAACGGGTCTATTCTCAGAGCGAGGCATGTGGCAAATCCCAAATCCACACCAACAAAAGCTGTACATGTTTGTTTTCGACTTGGAAGGGTCTAGACTGATAGGGTATCCTCTTGAAAAACCCCAATACTCAAACCCTGATTCTCACTCACTCCCTACTCCATACCCCACATCACAGAAAAAGGACTTTGATGGCCACAGACAGGCCAAGCTTGGCAGCCCATCCGGAAGTGACCATGTGCAGTTACAGTGACTCCAGAATGTTGCAGAAGACCAGAAAAAAAACCAAGCCACGCTTAGAGAAAGGGAGTTACATTTTATTATTAAATTCTGTGCAGGCCCAGGGAAAAATGTGTCTTTCAAATTCTGGGGCCCCCAACATGGAGGAAACTCTCTTTATTTATACTTTTTCCAGTCCTTTGTCTCCCAAATTTGGAATGAGACTTCCGGGCCTTCTGAGAAAGGCCTGTGTGCTGGGAAGGGGCCACGAGACCATATCTCAAGGCCTGGCCTGGTGCCAGCACTGACTACTCTGTCTGGGGCATCGTTTATGGCCTCTCTGGAATGGCAGTAGTCTTATTTTCCTTATTGAAGCAAGCAAGCATTTACAGAAGCCATACTGTCAGGGTTAAAATTTCAAACAGTAGTTTTTATAAGATGGATGCTTCAAGAACAAAGGGGTTTGTGTTTTATTTAAAAAAACAACAACTTACATTGACTTTTTTTTTTTAGAGCAAGAGAGAGGAAGAGAAAGAGAACGAAAGAGAGAGAAAGAGAAAGAGAGAGAGAGAGAGAGCTATCAATTGCCTCCAGTATGCACCCTTACCAGGAATCAAACCCCAGCCTGGGTATGTGCCCTGACCAGGAATAGAACCAGCGGCCTTTCAGTACACAGGACAATGCCCAACCATGAACCAAATTGGCCAAGACGGGCGTTTGCTTTTCGTGGCAAAATTAAACACATACTGGGTACATCTCTGCACACATTTCCAAATAACAATGGGAGAAATTTGTGATAAGGACTACGTTTATTATCATGTGACTGTTTCCGCCTCCTTGCCTACCTTTCTCTCCTCTCTTTCCTCACAGAAAATATGTAACTTCTTGGATATTTTCAAAATAAAGAAATAGGAACCTGGGAGCAGGTGGAGTAAAGAGTGGAGGTCTTGATTTCAGAGGCCAAATCAATCAAAGTAATAAAGAGCTGGAGGTAGAGAGAAGTTGAGAAAACGAAAACTTGGATGGAAATAATGATAAGTGTGAGGTGTGAACAATTCCAAATCAGTTCTGATGAATGAGTGGGTTATCTGAGATGTGTGGCCATGGGTCCTTCAGGAGACGTGAGTAAAGATTAAAGTCTTCCCTTACATCACCTGTTGTCTAGTGGTTCTCTAAATGTGCCTGTGCAGACCCAGGATCCCAGTGCCCCAGGGTTTATGGGCTGTAAACTAATACTCAACTTATCTATGTTTCTCCCTTTTTAGATTTTAAACTTCTTAAGGATGGTTCTGTTTTATTTATCTTTGATGTCTGTCAATCATTGAGTGTGTGATTACTTCAGCATTTACCTAGGATTCTACATTGTTTTTTCCAAATACTTTAATATTTTAAATTACCACTTTCTCTTGAAAGCATTGATATATTTGTGCTACCTTACACACAGATATATATGCATATATATATATTAATGTATAGATAAGTAATCTAATAAAAGATTAACATGCAAATTAACCCTTACTCCATTACACCCACCAATCAGAAGCAGATATGCAAATTAATTCTACTCAAGGCTATAAAGTTTCAATTATAGAAGATAAACAAATCCCAGATACCTGCTTCCAGCCAGGTACCCCAGTTAGGGACCCAAACCCTGAAGGGGCTGTGGTCAGTCTGAAATGGCCCTCTGCCCCTCACCCAGGTTGGCCAGGTACCCCAGCAGGTAGATATCCCCCGAGGGGTCCCAGACTGTGTGAGGGCATAGGCCGGGCTGAGGGACCCCCCCCCCCGAGTGCACAAATTTTTGCACACCGGGCCTCTAGTATAAAAATATAGACAAAGGCATATAGTCAACCTATAAGTTTAAAGATACAATCAGAATATTAGCCCTTATTCTTAAGAAATAATACAAAGATGATAATTTTATGTTTTCTACCTCTGAAGTTATACTATTTGGCAGCCTCTGCATTAACAAAGGTGTAATAATATACAGCTCCTGATATTAAGAATCACAAGATTTTAAAATACCTTTTAATCTTTATTTTGTTCTAAGTCTAGAATACCACTCACAAATATAATTTTTAACTCAGAAAATTAATTGATGTGCAAAGAAAAATTAAAACAGGGAGTCATTTGGGGGTCTGGAATGGATTAATTCAATTTACATTATTTCTAATGGGAGAACATGATTCCATTTTCAAAAAAATTGCTTCCCTAACAGCCTTCCGGAATGAACTGAAGTCGAGAGCTGAGGTTCTACTGAATGCGAAGAGTCAATATTGGGACTAAAGAAGGAACCATGCTTATTTAAGAAATGTGAAGAATATAGCCAGATTATTTCTACCATCACACAGATTTGTCAGGAGGCGAACGTGAATAGGTATTGGCCAATTTTTGTGGTTTCATTTTCTCTACCAGCCAACCTGAAGGCTCCTACCTTCAAGACTGAATGCTTTAGGTTGGCAATCTTGCCACAACCAAATTGCTCTTAGAGCTCATGCTCCCAGGTGATGGGTGAATTAGAAAAGGGTCCTCAACAAGATGTGAACATGGGGGTGCATTTTGCAATGTCTTTGAATTTACATACTGGAGAATTAAGTTGCTGATGAAGGTAAACACAATTGTTGGTACCATTTACACCTGCAGTTACTTTGAGCTGAAAAGGCTTTTGGAACTTTTTCAGTAATTGGCTAAAGATGGAAGCAAATAATTAGCGAATTATATAATAGAAGTGACTCTTAGTTTTATATTTCAACAAGATCACTTGCTAGGATTTTTTTTGCCATGTTTTATAAAAGTCATCTGTTAGATGGAGTAAGGGCAAGCAAACATAAATATGTCTCTATTTCTAGCTCTGAGGCCCAAGTGAAAATGATTCAGAAGTGCCATATTCAGAATATAATTCACACATAATTATGTTCCATATTTGTAAGGAATCTAGTACATAAATCCTTGAATGGAGCCATTTAACCAACTTTAAAAGAATGAACAGCTGAATGGAATTATAATGATATAATGTAGAAGCATAAAAATTGAAAGAGTATAGTCACCTTGTAAATTTTCTCCATTTCATATTTATGCTCTCTTTTATATTTATTATACCATATATCAAATAATTCTGCTTCCTGGGAAACCCATTTTTATAAGACTAGCCCCAGCAACACAGCCATGGTAAATCCGAAGTAGGAATTTAAGGACACATGACCTATATACTCCAGATGGCCTTGTATGATTTCCGCAATTATTCTAAAATGCAAAGCTCTATAGACATCAGTCAAATGGTGACATTAAATGCTCACTAACCTAAGATTTTCTTGGGTGAAGAAGGCATCTGGATAAATGTGCACACTTGGAAAGCAATGGAGTCTTAGCTTCCACTACGAAGACTATGAAATAGGTACGAGTCATGAATAATCTGGTGAACTCCCACACAAAAGCAAAGTATGTTGTACCTTGAGTCAATCCTTCATCTTAAGTATCAAATTAAAGTGGTTAATATAACCATTGGTCTTAGAAACAGCCTGATAACTATTGATAAGCCTGGATTATTTAAATTGTGACTGAATTGCCTCCTTCAATTACTTTCCCATCAGCAAAAAGCTTACTACATTTTGTAAGGTGATATCTACAGCAATTGTTCACTGAAGAAATTGAGGTGTATGAAGCATTTAGTATTACTTTGCTTAAAAGACACTCATTTCATTAGGTCCTGATATATAATTTTAAAGATAGTCTCCTGTCTTTTGCTAATAACTACTTAAAGTGTACTTTGAGTAACCTTTACAGAATATTCATATTAATCCCTCTATCACATATTTTTGGCCTTCATTAATCTCATTCAAGCATATTCTTTTATTAGAGAAATAAAAATTACTATTAGTTTATTTCACAGAGCAAGCATTTCCTTCTTTATCTATAAAAATAATTCAGATGTGTAAATTTTACAAATTATAGAGCAGTTCAATCTATAAAGCAGCCATATGCCAGGAATTCTTAAAGTCAAAGCATGACTTTGCATGAGATCAGTATTACTCAGAGGGGAATACAAAGCAAAATTTTATTAAAGCTAATGCAATATATTAAAGAGTAGATTTTAAAAGTTAAATGGATTTTTAAAAAAACAACAACTAGAAAATCAAGGAAAATTTGTTTGTTCATGGCTGTTTCAGACTTATCCCGGAGTCCCAGGGTTACATATCTGTACCCCCACAATGTTAAGGCATAGGTAGAAATGTGAGACATACTGAATACATTATTTACATATTTTTAAATTATTCTAACAGTTGTATATAGTGGGTGTGGCAAAAGAGGTACCTGAGGCTAAAAAGAATTCCAAGATTGCCCAAAATGATTAATTATTAAGTTTGAGACCCAGGCTCAGGTCTTTGAACTAAAAATCTAAATCCCTTTACTGAATTTCATGTTCATCTTAATAACACTGGTGAGGACAAAGAATTACAAAGAAAAAAAGCAGCAAAAACATAGAGAAGAATAAACCTAGACAATCAAATCAGAAATGAACTTTATTCTGCAATTCTAACATCTACTTTTTCTGTTTTATAAAGTTGTATTCAGTACATTTCTCAGGACAGCACTTTTAATTTGGCTGAATTGCCAAAATGATTTTATATGAATCGCCTACATTATTATCTATCTACCTACCTATCTAGTTATTTTTGTCTACAATGAGTACAAGACAATAAAAAGTTAAAGGATATATTCCCCAACCACAATAATGACTACAATAAAGTGGTTCTCTGCAAGACAGCCATGCCCTGGTGTGATTAGTATTAGATGCCGCAATATAACTGAATGCAGTATATTAGCCGAAGGATCTCAGCAGCATATGCAGCTGTTAATTGACAAAAATAAATTCAACTGGTACATGAACCCATACCATGAACCATGTTTTATAGTCCAGCAATTTATGCAAAATGGAATGGGGCCCACATGGCATAACAAAGCCATGGCTGTTAGAAAAACTGTTCCCTCCACTGCCACTTGAATTGTATATGTAAGCACTCCCTTGGTTCATACTTCATGAAGACAAAGCCTTGAAGGGCAATCAAGGAAAAAACAAACACAAAAAAAGTTGACAAGTTTAATCATTTTGTATTTCTACTAAGTATATACACAATAGGTCCATTCAGTCCAACTCAGCTCTAGAGAAGGAATCATTGAGAATGTGAGGTTTACGCTTCGTATGTCTTATAATAGATAGAAATTTGTGAAATACAGATTTCTAAAACCTGATATTATAAATTAATAGAGAATGACTTAAACTAAAATGTGTAACAAGTAGAGTTATTTTAGAGTACAGATAGCTTGTGAAACATGTGATTTTTTGTTGAGATACCAATTTTGACTCTTGTCTGAGGATCAGGGATATTTTAAAATAAAAATAAACATACATAAACAGTTTGTGTTGTCTCACTTTTCTAAATATATTACACATATTCTGTCACTTATTTCTTACAGATAAACTATTAGATAATTGATTGCATCTGCATTTTCTACAAGAGTAAGGCAATATTACAGTAGTTAAGTAACTAGCCCCAAATTGCACATTAGAACTGGTATTTGAATCCAGGACTAGGTAATCCAAAGTCAGTGCTTTTCACCAATGTAGTCCATTGTTGCTTCTAAATGAATATAGCTATTTAAAAAATTCAACCGGTGTGGCCCAGCTAGTTTAGTGTCCTTCCCTGAACCAAAGGGTTGCAGGTTCAATTCCTAGTCAGGGCGTACGCCCAAGGTTGCAAGTTTGGTCCCTGGTCAGGGTGCAGGCAGGAAGCAGCCAACTGATGTTTCTCTGTCTCTTTCCTCCCTAGCCTCTCCTCTCTCTCTTGCTCTAAAACAAAAACAAAAAACAAAAAACAAAACAAAACAAAACAAAAAAACATGTTTTTTAAAATCCAACCTAAGTCTGGTTATCTTCTAATTTGCTAAGCATGGAAAAACAACACAAAGCCATGTAATCTTTTTTGTTTGTTTTTTATGTATTTATTTGAATATATTTTTATTAGTTTCAGAGAGGAAGGGAGAGGGAGAGAAACAAACATTAATGATGAAAATCATTGATTGGCTGCCTCCTGCGACACCACGAACCCCTACAAGGGATAGAGCCTTCAGCCTAGGCATGTGCCCTGACCTGGAATGAACCGTGACCTAATTCATAGGTTGACACAACCACTGAGCCCACCAGTGGGCAAAATGATGTACTCTTTAACTGGGTGTGACAGACAGACCCTAAGGTGACCCCAATGACCCTTGCCTTCTGGCCTTCATGTCTTTGCATAATACCCTCCTCTTGAGGACCTATGACTTGATTCTAATTAATAGAATAAGAAAAAGTGATAGGAAGCTACTCATGTGATTATATCACACTAGGGGCCCGGTGCACAAAAATTTGTGTACTTGGGGGGAAGGGGGTCCTTCAGCCCAGCCTGTGCCCTCTTGCAGTCTGGGACACCTCAGGGGGGGATGTCCACCTGCTGGCATGGCTGGCCAACCTGGGTGAGGGGCTGAGGGCCATTTTCAGGCTGCCCACAGCCCCTTCAGGGTTCGTGCACTGGGGGGTGGGAGGGCTGGTGAGTGCAGGCCTGGACGTTTCTCATTGGAGGGCCCACGATCCCACATGCCTAGTGGGCCCCCACCACTGAGAGGACACACCTGGTGCAGAGCTGGGTGGCGAGCCAGGGGCAGACGCTGGTGCAGGATCCCTCGGTGGGGCCCTGCTGCTGAGTGAACACACCCGGGGTGGAGCTGGGCAGCAGACTGGCTTTTGGATGCTCCGCACTGTGCAGCAGACACTCCTGCACGCCCCCAAGGAGGCTCCCGGGGCGGAGCCAGGCAGCAGACCCAGGACGGACGCTCCTGGATGCCACAGGAGGCCCCAGGCCGGACCCTTCCCCCCCCCCACTGAGCTGACACACCTGGCACAGCTATGCCGGCCGTGGAGGCTCCCAGTGCAGAGCCGCCCTGCCAGCCTCCATCTTGGCTGGGTTAATTTGCATACAGCCACTCATATTGGTTGATGGGTGTGGCCGTGAGCAGAGGCTCAGCCAGCCTAGGCAGGCAGTTGCAACAGAAGCCTCTGGTTTGCTCTAGTTTCATGGCTGCTGGCCTCCATTTTGGCTGGGTTAATTTGCATACAAGCCGCTCTGATTGGCTGGGAGGCATGGCTTGGCTGGTGGGTGTGGCTTAGGTGTCTCAGGTGATGGTCAATTTGCATATTACTCTTTTATTATATTAGATTGTATGTCTTCCAAGCCAACTTGCTTTGCAGCTTCTCCCTTCTGACTTAATGAATGAAGCAGCAGTGCTGAGAAAGATCAGGTAACAAAGAGTCACTGGTGGTCATAGAAACTGAAATCAGATAGCCAGCAAAAAGTCAGGGCCTTCAGTCATGCAGCCACGAGGAAATGAATCCTGCAACAACCTGGATGAGTTGAAAGGCAGATGCGTTCCAGCTGAGCCAGGTAAAATGACATTCAGCCAATACCTCGATTGCAGCCGTGGTTCATTTTGAGCAGAGAACCCAATCCAGTGCCAGGACTCCTGACTTGCAGGGACTCTGAGGTAATAAATGACCAAGAACCACTGAGTTGACGGTGATTTGTTAGGGAGAAATATAAAACGAATGCTCTGGATGCGATGCAGGATTGGCAGGATTGTTTCAAAAGAGAAAAATTGCATCTCTATTTTAATTCACTTGCACTGGAACCATATCTGTGTGCCTTCTCCACCCTTAAGCTATCTACTCTATACTTCTGGAGTTACTTCGATGATCTTGACCTTGAGGCTTGGGGAGCAAATCCCAAAACAAACAGTGCTCTGAGTGCCCCATGGAAAGCGGGCAGCAGCTTTGCTTTCTCTCGAGTGAAAGTATTTTTATTCCACAAGTGAGAATCGTCTCCTGAGCCTTTATTATCCAACATCAAGTATGCAATATTTGAGTTGAGATTTTGCTAATGTACCAGGAAAAAAGTAACAATATTCTTTTATTTTTCTCGTCCCTTGATTTTCCTCAGTGACCTTTATAAAAGTCAAGATATACCCAGGGAAAAATAACTGAATTTCAGAAAATTTGGAGTTATTGTATTTAATTTCAAAGACCATTAAATGTCATGAAACTATCTGAAAGAAAGCGAAAATGTTTGGAAATAATATTCTTTTGGTTACTGTTAAATTCTGCTGATTTTTGGGAGAAATTTGGATTTATTTACAAGCAGTTCAGTGTTTCCTGACTATTAAAACTATATGGTTGTTGTCATTACCATAAAAATTATCACAAATTTAGCAGTTTAAACAACACAAATGTATTACTGCACAGTTACAGGTCAGAAATCCCGTTGGCTTGGCTGGTTTCTTTACTCTGGGTTCCATAAGGCAAAGCCAAGGTGGCATCAGGGCCATGTTTTCTCTGGACATTCTAGGGAAGATTCCATTTGGAATCTCTCCATTGGCAGAATTCAATTCCATGGGGTTGTGCTAGCGAGGGTCCCCTTTCCTTGCTGGCTGTTGGCTGAGGGTTGCTCTCAGCTTCTAGAAGAGACTCAATTCCTTGGCTCATAACCCCCCACCCCACCTTCAAAGCCTGCAGTAGAGGCCCAAGTCCATCTCACCTTTCCAATTTTCTGCCTCATCTACCCGCTGCCTTTCTCTTCTACTGTGTCTCTCTGATTTCAGTCAGAGAAGTTGTTGTTTTTTAAGGGCTAGTGATTGGACTGAGTATACTTGGATAATCCAGGCTAATTTCAAATATTGGAATTAATCATGTCTGTAAAGTCCCTTTTGCCATGTAACCAGAACATATTCACCGATTCTGGGGGTCAGGGAGTGGGAATCTTTAGAGGGGGTTGGGGGGTGGCATTATTCTGTCTACCACACTATTCTTCAGGTGAATTCAATGATAACTTAATAATAAATAGCTGTATAGCCACAAACATCTTTAAGTTGGGGCAAATAATGTCTCAAAAGAGTTTTTGGTTGTGTAATTTTTGTGATCTTCATTTAGATCAATCCAATCAGCTGGAGTAGGGCGTACAATCTTGATTACACATAACAAAGTTCAAAGCAGAAAAGCCTATGATTTCTTATACCACTTTATTTTCTTCCCTGTGTGGAGGCCCATTTGAAGAGCTCTCTGTAGTTACCAAAGCTCATAAAATTTTTCATTTATGTTTTTAGTATCTAGCTGTCTAATGATGTTCTATTTTTTTCACATTTTACTCAGAGTTTACTTCACTAACTTTTTTAAAAAATTGTGATAAAATTTACATAACCTAAAGTCTAAAACTTTAACCATTTTGAAAGGTATAATTCTGTACTACAAGCATGCTGTATATACAATGCTGCATAATCATCGCTTCTACTTCCAGAAAATGTTCATCATCTCAAAGAGAAATTCCGCACCTCTGAAGCAGTAACTTCCCATTGCCCCCTCCTCCCAGCTGCTGGTAACCTCTATTCTAACTTTCTGTTCCTGAGGATTTGCCTACCTTAGAAACCTTATATGAGTGGAATAAAGAGATAGTTTTCCTTTGTTTACAGGTTATTTCAGTTAGCATAATGTTTTCAAGGTTCATCCATGTTGGACATTGATCAGAGCTTCATGGCTTTTGCTTTCTGAATAACATTTTGTTGTATACATGCACCACATTAGGTATATCTAATAATTTGTCAATAAACACTTGGGTTGCTTCCACCTTTTGGCTTTTGTTAATGCTGCTATGAATATAGTTACACAAATATCTCTTTGAAATATTGATTTCATGTCTTTCTGGTATATTCTGAGGATTTCTAAGACCTTTAATATCATAGCTTATGGCCCAACATTTGAATTTTGTAGTTTGAGATCTGAAGCTGCTTACAAGGCATAACTTTGCCATTTGGGGCTCCAAAACCACCTGCAGAGCAAGCAGCCTCTGTGCTGATTGTGCGATCTGATAAATCATATTCCGTGCATTGTGATAGATAATAATT
Organism: Murina feae; assembly: GCA_004026665.1. NCBI lineage: Eukaryota > Metazoa > Chordata > Mammalia > Chiroptera > Vespertilionidae > Murina > Murina feae. The sequence goes on along the minus strand of PVJC01025103.1, from coordinate 8,196 downwards.
GTGTTGTAAACACACACACACACACACACACAGAGGCTGTTGTACAGGCCTGGGCTGAAACTAGGGTGGTGATAAATACTTAATCATTTATTATCCATTGTTTTTATCTCACAACCTCACATGCTTAGCCACTGAGTCAGCCAACCCTTGAAAGTCCAGTTGTCCCCACCAATCAAAAATGAATGCTGTCTGTTTTGGTCATGTTTCCCCTAGAAAACCATCTCTTTGATAAACAGGTGTTTACAATTTTGCCTTTAGAAACCTTGCCCCATCCCCTCCATTTTGGAGGTTTTCTTGGTTCATACTGAGGGATACATTTCCTGATTTACATGTCATTATCTGAATAAACTCTCTTTTAATTTCTCAGAAGGTTCCTCTGAAGTTTTGTTTACAAAACCCAGAGTGGAATTGCTGGATCATGTGATAATTCTATTTTTAATTTTTTGAGGATCCACCATACTGTTTTCCATAGCAGATGCACCATTCTACATTCCCATCAAGAGTGCATAAAACTTCAATTTCTCCACATCCTCACCAATGCTTGTCATTTTCTGGAGTTGTTTTTTTTTTGTTGTTGTTGTTGTTGTTGTTATTGTTATTTTGTGTTTGATTTTTTTATCTATTAAAAATTAGATTAGAGTTTATATTCAATATTATTTTGTATTAATTTTAATTGTACAGCACAGTGGTTAGCCAATCATGTACTTTCCCCTGATATTTGCAGTATTTTAAGGGCACCATACATAATCATGACAATATTAATGACTATATGTCCTATGCCATACTTTACATCCCCAGGACTATTTTGTATCTTCCAATCTGTACTTCTCAATCTCTTCACCTTTTTCACCTAGTTCCTCAAACTCCCTCCCCTCTCACAACCATCAGTCTGTTTTCTATATTTATGAGTCTATTTTGTTTTATTTTTTATTTATATTGTTCTGTAGATTCCAAATATCAGTGAAATCCAGCATGGTGTTTGTACTGTGTTGATCTCTTTCAGAGGTAGTATCTGTATATATAAAAGCCTAAATGACTGTTATGACCCGTTGAGCAGTCACTATGATGTGCACTGACCACCAGGGGGAAGACGCTCAATACGGGAGCTGCCTGCTGGTGGTCAGTGCACTCCCACAGCCAATCTCCCATGGCCAACCAACCTCCCTCACTCCCTCCCCCCAGTTGGTTGGCCCTGATCACTCCAATCTCTGCCAGGCTGAGAAACCCCACCCATGTATGAATTCATGCACCGGGCCTCTAGTCTATAATAATAAAAGTGTAATATGCTAATTATACCAGACAAACTTCCAGATGAAGCCCAGGCTGCGAGGGAAGCCTGGGTCCCAGATGCCAGAAGGAAGCCAGTGCTGGCAGCCTGGGAAAGGAAGGCCTACTCTTGCACAAATTTTGTGCATTGGGCCTCTAGTTGTGTAAGAAAAGATTTGTTTGGCCTTTGTCTCCAGTTCTTAGGAAATAACCTCCTAACTCTAGGAATTTTCTAAGTGTTAGGAATATCTTTGTTATTCAGGGTGGTGCCCCAGACCACATTTGATAGTTTATAGTAACAATGACTCAAATAGGAGCTGACCATGCCAGAAAGACTTATCTGTGATTAGGGTGCTGGTCCTACCTCAGAGAAGATAGGGAGGATGGACACTGAGTTCAACCACGAAACCAATGTTTTAACCAATCACATCCACATAATGAAACACAGTAAAGACTTTGGACACCACAGGTTGCTGAACTCTCCAGGATAGCAATACTCTGAGTACTGTCACATTTTGATTCTGAGAGGGTAACACATTCCTTGAAGCTTTGCATTTGGAACTTTCCCAAAATTTGCGCTATGAGTCTCTCCTTTTGGCTGGATCATCTTGTGGAGGATGGTACACTTAATCTTCAATTTTGCCAACTTCCAGTACCTATTCAGATAAGAACTGTATGACTAAGAGAATAGCCAGCTATCTTTGTGCCAGGATGCTTTAGTGCCACCCTCCCTCCTGCCCCAAACAACTGAAATTTCACCATTAGAAAGATACAATTAAGAACCATGGGTCCCCAGAAATGCCCTTTAAAATTCAAATGCGATTGATACACATCAAAGTGCTTTTAGTCTCTCATATATCTAAAGCCACTTATCTATTAGTCAATAAAAGCAATCTGTAATCACAGTGTGAGGAATAAGAGTTTCAAGAAAGAATAGTAACCTGAGATAATTTTCAAGGTTGGGCTTGGGCTTTTATGCAAAGCCCCAGAGAGCACCAGGTACTTTGGAGATGTAAATGGAAAATGATGCTGTAAAGAAAAGGGTCAAGATACTGTAAAAGCAGAGTGGAATTGTCCCCAAAGCAAACCACCAATTTCATTATTTTGCTTGAGGCTAACCATACATTTTGAAATAAAAATCGCTAGTCTCAAAATCCCCAGAATATGCAATGCGTATTTGTTTTCCTTTGTAAAAAAAAAGTCTTCCTAAGCTCATCCCCCTTAAGATGATAACATGAAAATAGCAGGCAATCCCAAGCCATTAACCAATAATGAAACCCAATGACCTTTATTTGTTGTGGGTACTTGCTGAATTATAGACAAGTGAACTAAATAACTGTGAGGCAAACTCCTGTGATTCCCTAAAGCAGCAGTTCTCAACCTATGGGTCTCAACCCCTTTGGGAGTCGAATGACCCTTTCACAGGGGTCGCCTAAATACATCCTGCATATCAGATAATTATATTACAATTCGTAACAGTAGCAAAATTACAGTTATGACGTAGCGACAAAAATAATTTTATGGTTGGGGGGTCACTACAACATGAGGAACTGTATTAAAGGGTCGAGGCATTAGGAAGGTTGAGAACCACTGGGCCTAAAGGGATTGATGAGCTGTGAAATCCATGTATTAAATATTCATTGAGCAGTACCTATAGTTCATCCTTCTATTAAATTTTATAGGGTATTCAAGAGAAAAATCAAAACCAGATTATTTTCAGAAATACTATAATTGTGTTGGGAAGACACTTTGCAATTTAATAATAAAGACAGAGGAACTAAAAAATAATAATTATTCAAAAGATGATGAAGATGAAGAAATACAGAAATATCTGAGAGTCACTAATTCTTTCTGGGTGGGTGTTTCAGGAAAGATTTTGTTGGTGCCAGCAAGAATGCCACCAGGTGTTAGACCAGTGAGGTCAGACCAGACTTAGGTTCAGCAACCTAGGTACGTGAGTTCTGGCTGGGAAAGAATTCAGAGCCAAGATTCAAACTATAAGAGAATGTTTATTTAGAAAGTCATAGAGGTAGAAGAAGGGAGCCTTAGAAGAAATGGGTTCAGAAGACAAATTACAGAGGCAAAAGAAGGGCCCCTGGAGCTTAGGAGAGAGGAAGGTAATGGTATCTCGCACTAGGTGAGGAAGAAGGCATGGGCAAGCTCCAGGGAGGGAGCGCACACTGACTCTTCCTTCCAAAGGGCTTTTAAGGGTGTGGGTTTTAGGGGAGGCCCCAGGGGAGGGTCCCAATTTAATATTCATAGCCTCACCAGGTGTGTCCTTTTAGGGTTGTGATCTCCACCAATCGGTCGCTGCCAGGGCAGGGGTCATTAGTCAGTGCCACTGGTCCCGAGGTCAGCTGAGGCTTTTCTTGTCCGGTTTAGCCGCTTTTCTGGCCTGGAGCTGAAACATAACTGTGATGTATTTGATGAAGATCAGAACCTCATTGTTCTGGGAGCTTAATGCTTAAGGGCTAATCTCTGGCCCCTTTGTTCTCCCCTCTAAGGGGGAGGGGGGGTCTAAACTGCACGATTAGCAAATGCCAAGGAGGAAAGGTCATGACCTGTAATATGAAAGGTCAAAGGGTCTATGCCACATGACCAGCCATATTCTTAGGAGGGGGGAAGATTACCCAGAGGGTCAGGTCCTTGTTTTCCCAGTTTTGTCCATTGCCAGGCACCTGGAGCTTTTGGCCCTGGCGACCTTCTATACCTGGCCCATCATCCTTGCTTTGCTTATGTCTGTCTAACTAGCTACCACAGTTTTGCATAAGGTTATTTTTGAGAAGGAATTTACAAATAAATAGGAATTGTACAGGCAGATGATGACAAAATGTGTATTTTGGGTGGACAGAACAAAATATAGTATGTTTGAAGGACAGAAGGTAGTGAAAGCATAGATTAAAATCACAGATGAATAGCAGGACAGTATGTAGCCATAAATCAACAGCTAACCCCAATGACCTTTCTGGAGGTATGGAAGGTTTCATGAAGGTCCTGCCCTCCTACAGAGCTTGGGCTTTGTAAGGCGATGAAAGCCAAATAAAGGGTTATTCGGAGGAGTGATGATGATGATTGTTAAGAATAAAGTACTTCTCTGCCTTTAGCACGGAAGACAATGAGATGGGAATGGAAGAGAAGCAGGGAGATGAATAAGCATGGGGCTATTGCAATAATATTTCTACATAATGAGTACTTAATAATTAATATGATGGGAGCAGGTTGAGAGCAACAGTAGAAAAATTGAAGGTATACGAGTGTTCTTTCTCAGGAATTAGGTAGATGGTGAAGCTACCAATCATAAGAGAGAATACAAAATGATGATCAAATTATTGTTACTATACAGAGAGGGTTAACAGTGGTCTTTAATCAGTTCAGTTTTATCATGTGGTATTTCAAGTATCTGTGGAAAATTCAAATGTACATGTTCATAGGATAGAAATATTAGCATAGAACTCGGGAGAAAAATCACATCATGATTTACATCAGAGTCATCATCATGTGGATTCCAGTTAAAACCCTAGCCGAGGATGAAATCACTCAGAGAAAGTAGATGCAATAAACTGAAGACAAGAAAAGAAATTTGGAACACTAATCCCAAATGAGATGGAACAGACAGAGAATCCAATAAAGAAGACTTATGTAGAATAATCTTAAAAGTAGAGGGAAAATAAGAAGAGAGTAGGAAAAGCTTTTTTTCTCTTTTGTGAATCCTGACCTGAAGATATTTTATCCATTGATTTTTGGGGAGAGTGGAAGGGAGGGGAGGAAGGAAGGGGAAAGAAAGAGAGAAACATTAGTGTGTCTCTTTCCATCCATGGGTTGCCTCCTGCATGTGCCCCGACCACAGCAGGAATCCAACCAGCAATCCAGGTATGTGTCTTTGATCAGAAATTGAACCAGAGATCCTTTGGTTTGTGCTCTAACCACTGAGCACACTGGACAGGATGGAAAAGCTTTTCACAGTGAAGTGTGAGCCGCAATTTCAATCACCCCATGAAGGTCACATAAGAAAAATACTGAGAATGCCAACTGGATTTGAGAGTTAGATGGTTATGGGCAACCTTCTATAGTACAGGGTCAGTACATGCTGAGAATTATGAAAATTTCAACTCCATAACCTAAAGAAGGAGGAAATGGAGGAAACACAGGTGAGCTGGGCTGGAAAGACCAGGAGAAGCAGGAGAGCTTGCTGAAAGGACACCCAGGGAGAGGCCTGAACATGTGTATGGGGTATGCTAAGGAGAAGGACCTACTGGTAATCTGAAGGACAGATTAATGGAAATAAAGGACAATTAATGGAAGAGACAGGAAATGGAGGCAAGGGTTCAAGTGGAAGATTAACCCTTACAATTAATGTAAACACATGATGGGCTGAATATGAGGGAAAAAAAGATTATACTTGGTTGAGGTACCTGAGAGAACTTTTTGCAGGTGGCAAGGCTGTACAGGATCTTGGAGGTAGACCAAACTGAACGGGAGAGAAAATTCCAGCATTCCAGCATGCCCAGAATCACACGAACCACTTGTCAAGTTTCTTTTTTAAATTTATCTTTATTGTTGAAAGTATTTCAGATAGCCCTTTGCTTTCTTTTTTCCACTCATCACTTTTAAGAGAAACTTCATGGAGTGAAGATCTAAAGGTGAGACAGAAACTGAGAAATAGTTTAATTTTTTTTCTAGAATTCCTCTTTTAAATTAAACTATAAAAGTTTGATAGCCTATGAACTGTGTTAGGGTATAGCACCATGTTTTTCTTATTTTACTAGTGCATAAAAATCAGCATCAAAAAAGAGAGCCCTGACCAGTTTGGCTCAGTGGATAGAGCGTCGGCCTGCGGACTCAAGAGTCCCAGTTCGATTCTGGTCAAGGGCATGTACCTTGATTGCAAGCACATCCCCAGTGGGGGTGTGTGCAGGAGGCAGCTGATCGATGTTTTTCTCTCATTGATGTTTCTAGCTCTCTGTTCCTCTCTGTAGAAAATCAATAAAGTATATTTTTTAAAAAAGAGAGCATGTGCCACAAAATATGCCACTTATGCTCAGCACGGAGAACAAGGGTACATTGAGATTTCCTTTCCTTTTATTAGCACTCACACACTACATTTGCTGATATTTATTATTATAAAAGTGTACAGGTATCACTTGGCCCATGTTGCACAGTGGCTACAGCATTCGCCTGCCCACCAAAGTGTCTCAGGATTGATTCTCAGTCACATGCCTGGGTTGCAGGTTCATTCCTGGCCTCAGTTGGGGCATAGGCAAGAGGCAACTAATTGATGTGTCTCTCACAGGTGATGTTTCTCTCTCACATCTTCCTCCCTCTCTTCCACTTTATGTAAAAGCAACAGAAAAATATCCTCGAGGATTTTAAAAAAGTGTACAAGTATGAAACAAAAGCTAATTTTAGTAAAGATAATATAAAGAATTAAAATAGAATCATCCATACTATTCTCATCATGCCTATTATTAAATACTAGGAGCCCGGTGCACAAAAATTTGTGCGCTCGGGGGGTGGGGGTCCCTCAGCCCGGCCTGTGCCCTATTGCAGTCTGGGACACCTCGGGGGAGATGTTCACCTGCTGGCATGCCAGGCCAGCCTGGATGAGAGGCTGAGGGCCATTTTCAGGCTGTCCACAGCCCCTTCAGGGTTCGTGCACTGGGGGGTGGGAGGGCTGATGAGTGCAGGCCTGGATGTTTCCCACCAGAGAGCCCACGATCGCACACACCTGGTGGGTCCCCACCGCTGAGGGGACACACCTGGCAAGAAGCTGGGTAGTGAGCCAGGGGCGGACGCGGGTGCAGGATCCCTCGGTGGGGCCCTGCTGCTGAGCAAACACACCCAGGGTGGAGCCGGGCAGCAGACTAGCTTCGGATTATCTGCACTGTGCAGCAAATGCTCTCGCACGCCCTGTGGAGGCCCCTGGGGGGCGGATGAACGTAGTGGACCCTGGACGGGTGCTCCCGCATGCCCCCGAGGAGCCCCCTGGGGCAGAGCCAGGCAGCAGACCCAGGACAGGCGTTCCTGGACACCTCTCAGAGGCACCCAGGACAGAGCCAGGCAACAGACCCAGGACGGCTGCTCCTGCACACCCCACAGAAGCCCCTGCGCTCCCGCATGCCCCTTGGAGGCTCCCAGGGGACAGAGCCAGGCAGTGGACCTGGGACGGGGCTCCTGGATGCCCCTAGGAGGGCCCAGGCCAGACCCCGCCCCCACTGAGCTGACTCACCTGGCACAGCTATGCCAGCCGCGGAGGCTCCCAGTGCAGAGCCGCCCTGCCAGCCTCCATCTTGGCTGGGTTAATTTGCATACAGCTGCTCTGATTGGCTGGGAGGCATGGCCACGAACAGAGGCTCAGCCAGCCTAGGCAGGCAGTTGCAACAGAAGCCTCTGGTTTGCTCTAGCTCTGTAGCTGCTGGCCTCCATCTTGGCAGGGTTAATTTGCATACAGCCGCTCTGATTGGCTGGTGGGCGTGGCTTAGGTGTCTCAAGTAATGGTCAATTTGCATATTACTCTTTTACTATATTAGACTAGGGGCCCGGTGCACAAAAATTTGTGCACTCGGGGTGGAGGGAGTCCCTCAGCCCGGCCTGTGCCTTCTCACAGTCTGGGACCCCTCAGTGGATGTCCTATGATGGCCCCAGTCTGCCAGGTGCCTTGTGTGTGTATGTGTGTGTGTGTGTCACCACTGGGGACCTGCCCCCAGCCGCATCTGAGGCTCGGAGCAGTCCTACTGTGTGTGTCTACCTGCTGGGGGCCTGCCCCCAGGCACACCATCAAGGCTTGGAGCAGGCACCCCCTCTATGTTGATCTCTCAGACTCTTGCCCTCCCCTGCATGTTGTTCTCTTTTTTGAGCTGTGGCCAGGGCTGGGTGCGGCCTGCCTCCCAAGCTTGCCTACTGCCCATCTTCCTCCAGCCACCAGAAAGCAGG
>PVJC01025102.1:0-25002 GCA_004026665.1 Murina feae | reverse complement strand
CTGAGCTCCACGCAGGCCTGTAGCGAGGGTGTGTGCGCGTGTCTGCGTGTGCTGAGCTCCACGCAGGCCTGTAGCGAGGGTGTGTGCGCGTGTCTGCGTGTGCTGAGCTCCACGCAGGCCTGTAGCGAGGGTGTGTGCGCGTGTCTGCGTGTGCTGAGCTCCACGCAGGCCTGTAGCGAGGGTGTGCGCGTGTCTGCGTGTGCTGAGCCTCACGGCAATTGACGGTGATGGCGTCAGCAGGGGAACATTCCTCTCATCTTTTCTAATCACAGGACAAAGCACTCAGCAGCGCTCAGCGCGCAGGGGGTTCTGGTGGTGGGGTGAGGGTCTCAGGGAGTCCAGTGGAAAGGGCTGGGCCTCCTTGGCATCCAGGTCAGCTTTCAAAGGGGACTTCACTCAAGAATGGACATTTTGTGGGCACTTGCAGTGCTGTGGGGTGCAGGTTGGAGGTGTAGATGGCATATATCTAGCCCAGTGGTTCCCAACATGGGGCACACGCCCCATTGGGGGGCAGTTTGACTTTTTAGGGGGGCAATTTGAGAATGAGTTACTCAGTGAATTGTTTGCAATTCTAATGGCTCTCAGGGCTCATATACAGCATATAAATATATATTGTGACATATTTATGCATTTCAGTTCTCCATTATATGTCTTGAAACTTCATTTGCTGTTTTTTCATGGCACTTCATATTATTATTTTTAGCAATTTCTTAGTGATTTCCTCCTCAGGATTTCAACTATTCTTTCGTTCTTTTCCTTTTCTTCTTCATGGAGGCCCTGTTCTTTGGAAGCTTGTTTAGACCAAGTGAACGGCCTTTTCAGTTTCCTCCATGTGACTAGGGGTTCACTTCTTGAATAATAAGAATTACAGGTCATGGGCGGCGGGGTGGGGGTGGGCGGCGGGCGTCAGGATGTTAGAGATGCTTAGGTGGGGCCTGGCCAAAGAAAGGGTGGGAACCACTGCTTTAGCTAAATGTCTACATCCACCTCCACACCACACAGGAGGCCCTGCCAGTGCCCACATGGGAGGTCAGCGCGCCTCTGTGTCGGCTGGGGCAGCGTCAGGAGCTGCACCTACTGTGCACTCAGGACACACTTATCATGCACTGGCTCGTCCTGACTACAACTCTGAGGGCGAGGTGTTACCATGCAATCAGTCTCGCTCTTCCCAAAGTCACATCTTTGGGGGGTGGCCCCAGAAAGCACTGGGTGGGTGTGGGACAGGAAGTGCACTGTGAGCTGGAGGCTGTCCTCGGATCACACTGGACCCAAGGGAGTCGGCAGGCACCACTGAGCTCCTGTCCCTCATGGGCTGGTGGTCACCTCGGGTCATTAACGCTCTGCCCTTCTGTCTGCCTCCCTTAGGTCCAGGTCCTACCTCTGAATTCTGCAGGGAACCTTCATGAAGGCAGAGGGAACACAGAGGGACCAGGTGCCAGACACAGGCCCTAGGGGTCATGGCGGTCTCCTCTCTCAGTGCCGGGCCCCTTTCTTCTGAGCACAGTGTCTCCACAGGGCTCTCAAGCTCCCAGCCCTCACAGCTCCGTGGCCAGGAGCTGCCTGTGCTGCCAGTGAGAGTCACAGGAGGCCGCTGCTGAGTCCAGGTGGGGCCAATGGCCTTTTGCTGCCGGTAACCTCACCCAAGGATGTTTGCTGATTTTCGAGAGAGAAGGGAGAGAGAAAGAGAGAGAATGAAATGTCAATGTGAGAAAGAAACACTGATTGGTTGCCTCCTATATGGGCCTCAACTGGGAATTGAACCCACAACCCAGGTATGTGCCCTGACAGGATATTGAACCTTTTGGCGTGTGGGACGACACTCCAACCAACTGAGCAGCAGCTGGGGCCACGTCCTTCCTGGAGCTGACGCTGAGGCCCTGGCCCTGTGCTCAGAGCAGTGGTGCCAGCGTGTGGCTCGCAGGGAGAACCCAGAGCCTGCACGCCACGCAGGCAAAACGTGAGTGTCCAGCCTGCCCCACGGAACGCCGAGGCTCACGGAGAGAGTGCGCCCGCTGCCGTCACACAGCGACAGATCATTGGAGCTCAAATTCAGGCCTGTCTTGCCTCCAAAGCTCCCACTTAGAAAGTGGGGGGGGGGTGTGGGGTGGGGGGTGGGGGGAGTATAAAGGGCTTCAGACCTCACTGAGCCTCTCTAACACCGTGCCCCCAAGTCCTGATCCTCTCCCCGTCAGATGGCTGCCCCTCAGCACCTTCGGGAGAGGAGAAGACGCTCCTCCGCCATGAACCCCGCCCTGCACCTGGCTAGGGCGCGGCGCAGGAGGGCACCGCCTCACCCCCGGGTTGGACAACTGTGTGGGGGGCACCACCGGCTCTGCCTGCGCTCCCCGAGCAGCAGGAACAGCCCTGTCACTGGCTGTGGCTTTGCACACCTTTTTCTGAACTTTCACTGACCACTAGACACTGACCCTGGGTGCCAGGCCAGCATGCGAGTGCATCATTGGGCATGCGGCATCCAAGTGATCTGGAAGGATCCAGAATGATCTCTGGCTTCCCCCCAGGTTTGCTCCTGCTGGTGTCGCCGTTCTGTCTCCTCAGGCCAAACTTCCGGCCTGTTCCTGTGGACTGGCCCTGCAGCTCCCCGCTGGCCCCTGCCAGTTACCGAGTCTCAGGGGGCCTCGCAGATCAGCGGCCCGGGAAGCACCCATGCAGGCTCCCACACAGACTCTGGGGTCTGCAGACAGACGGGCGGAGAGGGAGCTGGCAGTGGCCGGGCATCCAGGGACACAAACAGCCTTAGAAATGTCTCTGCAGAGGGAGCTGCTGCAGGAAAACGCCATCCGTCCCAGCTGGAATCCTCCAGGCCAGTTCTGCCCTGGCCCAGGCTCCAGGCACAACCATGCAGCACCTGGTGATCCTGGCGTCCGGGACCCAGCCAATCAGGGCCCCACCAGGGTGGCCTGTGTGGCTAGAGCAACTGGGGAGACACCACCTGCAGGGGACCCAGTTTGGTGCTGACGTTCCACTCTGTTCATTGGCAAAGGGTTCCAGCTAGTGTGATGGGGAACCCCTGCCCTCTCCCCTGTGCTCCAGCAGGTGGCTTGTTCCCCTGCTCTGCATCCTGCTCAAGTCATCACACGCTTAGAGAACACCCCTTAGACTTCCAGGGTTACCAGGAGGTTGTCGGGGTGCTCTGTGCTGGGGGTCCCCGGGAGGTCAGGCTGCTCTGTGCTGGGGGTCCCCGGGAGGTCAGGCTGCTCTGTGCTGGGGGTCCCCGGGAGGTCAGGCTGCTCTGTGCTGGGGATACCTTGCCACAGCAGCTTGGCTGGGCAGGTGGACAGTGGAAAGAGAGACCCCTTTGGGCACAGAGAGACTTTTTCTTCTGATAAGATTTGTTGTGCAACCATCGCACCCTTCGTCTCCAGAACCGGTCATCTTCCCAAACTGAAACTCTTCCCTTTCTACACGAACTCCCCCCCCCCCCCCCCCCCCCCCCCCCCCCCCCCCCCCCCCCCCGCCCCCGCGCACCGCAGCCCTGCTCTTTTCCTCTGAGTTTGGCGGCTCATCGTACCTGATGTAAGTGGGACTGTTGTGGGTCCTTCTGTGTCTTGCTTATCTTGTTTAACATAATGTCCTTGAGCTCACCGTGCTATGGCATGTGCCAGCGTGTCCTTCCACTAAAGGCTGACTAACACTCCCCTGTGTGTGTGCACTGCCTTTCACCTGCCCTCACCCCTGATAGAAGGAACACATGTGCTGTTTCTTTCTTCCGGCTTCTGTGAATAATGCTCTTATGGACATGGATGTACAAATATCTATCTGAGACCCAGCTCCTTTCACTTCTTTTGGTGACTTCTCTCTCTCTCTCTCTCTCTCTCTCTCTCTCTATATATATATATATATATATATATATATATATATATATATATATATGCACTAGTGGCCCAGTGCATGGAGGGGGGTTCCCTCAGCCCAGCCTGCACCCTCTCCAATCAAGGACCCCTTGGGGGATGTCCGACTGCCAGTTTAGGCCCAAGATCAGGCCTACACTGGCAGTTGGACATCCTTCTCAAAATCTGGGACTACTGACTCCTAACCACTCACCTGCCTGCTTGCCTGATCACCCCTAACCTCTTTGCCTGCTGCCTGATCACCCCTAACTGCCCTCCCCTGCCAGCCTGGTTGCCCCCAACTGCCCTCCCCTGCCTGCCTGATCTTGCCCCCAATGGTCCTCCCCTGCAGGCTTGATCTCACACTCAACTGCTCTCCCCTGCCAGCCTGATCGCCCTTAACTGCTTTTGCCTTGGCCCCCACCACCATGGCTTTATCCAGAAGGAAGTCAGATGTCCGGAAGATGGCCGGCTGACCCGGTCTAATTAGCATATTACCCTTTTATTAGTATAGATATATCTCCAGAAGTGTAATTACTGAGTAACATGTTGATTCCATGCATGACTTTTAAACAGTTTTAATCATGGCTTCTTGGCATGAGAACTATAAGACTAAACAGACAACACTGGTGGGGCAGTCCCATGGCCGTTAGGCCTGCAGAGAAGGTAGTCAGGGTGGCATCTTTATACTCAGCTCACCTCTCACTCACCAATGGGGCAGACTTTCCCATCACTACTCACTCCACCTCCCCATAGGCTCCCACATCAGCCCGCTGCCCTCTGCCTCAGCCTGCCTCCTGCAGACTACAGGGCAGGGCTGCCTGACTACTCAGCGCACTCAGCTGAGGTCACCTGGCGCCCAGCCAGTGAGGTAACCCTGCTGTATTGAGCCTGCTCCTTTGCCCTTTATGGCACATGTGTGGGGTTGTCACAGGTAAATGACCACAGGTGACTTGCTTCACCTCCTGACTTTAGAGTGTAAGCCCCCCTGTGTGCAGGGTCATGGTCTTCCTCCTAGTTTCCAACTCCATCACTCAAAAGACCCGCCCCCCCAAGCAGGGCCAGATGTCCCGTCCATCCCGTGGCCACGGGGACTGAATGCCACCACTTCACCTGCTCCCTCCGTGCTGGTCTCCCTCACGGCCCCCCAGCTCCTGGTTGGTATTTATTCTTCTAAGAGTGTGGCCCTCCCAGGTTGGAGGTGTCTCCCGCCCCAGCTGTGGCTCCCCCACGCTATCTGCTGTAAATACGCACAGGCAGTTCTCAGCACACCTTCCTCAGGACTACAAGTTCCTGGGCCTCCCCACCCCTCCCGCCTCAGCGGCTCTGGGGGTGGGGGTGCTGTTTCACTGGCAAAGACCGTGTGGAGTGCCCTGTGCCCAGAGCTCCTGGAGGACTGAATGAGCTGACACGCCAGCAACGGACTCTCACAGGCCTCCCTTCTTCCTGCCTCTGCTCTTTCACATTGAGGTGTAACTCACAGCCAGGCGCCCGCACTCAGGCCTGCAGCTCCCGTGTTTGCACAGGAGTGTGCACCGCTGCAGCTGCACCAGGTGAGGAGACAGGCTGTTCCAGCACCGGGGGCGACCCCTCCCAGGATGCACGCCCCGGCTCCAGCTCCGTTACTGAGCTTTGCCTGGTTTTGAACTTGATTAGATGGAACCATTCAGTGTGTGCTGTTTCTGTCTGGATTCTCTCGTTCAGCTTCGTGAGATTCATCGAAGGTGCGCCTGTGGGCGGACACGGCTCTGCACGTGGTGTGGACACATCACGCTTCATCCACCCGCCATTGAAGAGCTGGCATCCACCAGCTTTTGTAGAATGAGATACATTCTCAGGGGAACATAAGCCCGTGTTTCTCAGGTGCCTCGCCCCTTCCTGTGCTTCCCGGCCCCACTCATGAGCTCTGTGGCAGGTCTGTCCGGCTCTGGCCTGCTGCGCAGCCTTGACTGAGCGTCCACGTCCCACAGGGCCGCGTCCCAGCGGTTCCTCCAGCCGAGAGAGCTGCTCCGTCTCAGCCAGGAGCCAGCGGGTCCCGTGCTCTGGGGACTGAGCCAGGCCAGAGCCCGGGCTGTGGCTCTCCAGGGCTGGGTACCGAGGCTGGTGGCGCTCTGGGCGTCATTTCTGGGGAGCTGGGGGCTCAGCGTGGGGATCCTGCTCTGGACGTAGCAGTGTTGTAAGAAACGTGTTCGCCCTTCGGTGCACATCCCCCTGTGTGGTGTTCAAGCATAGGAAACGGCTTCTGAAGTGTGGCATGGCCGGCTGGTTTTCCAAAGGGGGAGTGGTCTCCACGCCAACAGGAAAGTCACCCTGAGGTCAGGTGCCAGGGCACATGGGCTGGGCTCCAAGCCGCTCTCCAGGCGTCGGGCGGGCGTGACCCTCTCCAAGGACCCGACTTGGGTGCCCACTGCTGGTTCGACTCCTCCACACAGACCGGAGGGATCTCAGGGATCAGGAGGGAGGGGCACTGGCTGAGAAGGAAGGGAAACAGGGCCCGAGCTGAGCCTGAGCTGGCTCAGCCCTGCTCTTTCCGGGCCTCACCTGCTCTGAGGAGAGCTTCGCCTGCCAGACGCTGGTCGTGTTGCCGGTGGAAGTGGGGCTCTTGGGTGTCAGGAGGAAAGCATTTCCTGGGACCCACAAGGAGGATGCGCCTGGGTGAAAATAGAAATTTATGTTAGGGGTCTCTGCCTGTCCTGCCATGGAAACCAGGGCCAGAAAGAGGGCCAGTGTCCAGCCTGTGCCACATCACAGCCCTGCTCGCCCTGCCTCACCCCCCCGCACCCCAACCCCTGCTGGTTCAGCTCGTGATCCAGCGGCAACCCACTGCGGTGCAGTGGCTCCAGCCCACCTGGACCTGCGCTGGGCGTCCGTGTGGCCGCTGTTCTGGAGAGAGGACACTCGAGGGCACAGGCATGCAGGTCACCAGCACAGAGCGAGCTCTCCTTGTTCCTTGGGGTTAATCATCTCAGGCTTGGGAGGAACAGGAGCTTTTCCCAAAGAACCAATCCACTCCCCCGATTTGCAGGCTTCTAATGGGTCCTTCCCCAGGTTCGACTGACAGGCCTCTGTGGCAAAGCACCTGGCCTGTGCCATCCTGACCTCTATGGCACGTGTGTGCACCTCCCTGCCCCCCGTCTGGAGGGGTGTTGGTGCCGCTGCCCAGGCTTAACGTCTGGCTGCCTTTGCCTCTGGCTTGCTAATGTCTAGCTGCCTGCGGGAACAGCACTGCCGGGACTGGAGATGCCAGGAGAGCAGGAAGGCACTGGGTTAGTCCTCAAGTCCCTCCCTGACCCGCCGGGATGCTGGGCGGCAGCTCTAAGAATTTGTGAAATCTTCCTCGGGACTAATTGGGGTTTTGATAAGGAGCCAAGCCGGCCCACCCTCACGGTTCTGAGAGCGTTTGTAAGTGTGGACATTGCTCCCACGGCTCCAGCGAACAGCGAATTCCTTGGCTCTTCACCAGCTCCAGGCGGAGATGCCTGCTTGGCTGAGCGAAGCTTGCAGAGGGCAGGAAGCGACGGGCAGTGCGCAGGAGAGAGCGCCGGTTTCCCTCGCGCACAACCACAGGGCCTCTTCTTTAGCTCTGGGTGTGGGTGCAGGTCCTGAGCACCTCCGAACTAGCTCGCCACCTTCAACACCCTTTCCCTGAGAGGACGTGGAGATTGAGGGGAGCAGCCAGTCGCCACTGCAGACCCAGAGTGCAGCCTCGGTGGCGGAGCCCGCTGCCTGCTCTCCCTGATACCACGCCATGGAAGGACCATGGACCAGGAGCACAGGGACAGACCAAGGAAACAGCAGAGGAACAGACCATGCGCAAGACAACAACAAAAATGGATACGTCCATGATCAAAGCAAACAGCCAGGCCTGTGAGAACTCGGGCTGGCAGATGTTTTAAGTGCCAGGCTTGCCAGGGAGTGGAGCAACGCCTGGCAGGCGGCGCGCCCCGGCGACCTCTCTGGAATGCGGAATGCTGCTGGGCAGGGCCTGCAGGATGCCTCTGCAGCCAGCCGGCCTCCCTCCGCAGCCTCCTTCCATCCTGCCTCCGCAGAATCTTCCAGAAGAGACCAGACAGGAGCAGCAGAGATGCGCACAAGGCACAGCACTGTTTATAGGATGAAAAAGCAGGAAAATACGCAAGTTCCAAAAAACGGATTCCTAGGAGTACTACCAGGAAGCCCTTAAAAGAAGTTAAATTTTTGTAACAGAAACACGCTCATTTCCATGTTACACAAAGGGTGTGGGTTGCCCGTGGGCCCCTGAGCGTTGCTGACGCCCGAGCCCACACGGCAGGGCCCAGGGAGGCGAGCCCGCTCCGCACGGGCCTGTGCACCACTGAGTTCTGTGTGCAGGTCTCTTTTACCCTTTTCTATCCTGAAATAATCTCAAACCTACAGAAAATTCACAAGAAGTAAAAGAAGAGCTTCTGCATTCCCTTCACCTGGAGTCACTCAGGGGTGACATTTCATCACATTTTCTCTCTCACTCTGTGTGACAATACACACATATTATACATGATAGATGTCATATGTGATGTGTTATCATTACATGTCAGGACCTATTATACATGTGTATGAAGTTGTTTTCTGAACAATTTGTGAGGAGATGGCAGACTCAGGCCCTCACCCCAGCTGTTCCGTGTGACTTCCTAAGACCGAGGATCAAAGACACCCTCTTAGCCACAGGACGGTGACGGAATTCAGAAACTTGTCCTGAATCTGTCTAGCGTACAGTCCCTGCTACCATTTTGCCACGTGTCCCAATCACATCCTTAAACCCGCCCCGCGCACACCCCTCCCACCCAGCCAGGCTCACACACTGTCTGCTGGAACGGCTCCTCAGCATTTCTTTGCTTTGCATAACCTTGATTTTTAACAAGTATAGGCAGTTGCTTTGTGTTCCAATGTCCCTGCTCCGTGCTCGCCCGGCGCGTCCGTGGGGAGATGCACACTGCGTCCTGGAGCAGGCACGTGCATTCAGACGTTGCTGATGGCAGCTATTGGGCCTCTAGCACATGGGGGCCTTGCTCTCAGCCTCGCCCACACAGCAAGATGGCAGCTTGGGTCACTGCCAGTCCGACGGGGGAAGGCGGGCTTGGACTGGAGGCCCCGTTTGCATTTCTATGTGAAATAGGACTAAACAAACTTTCATAAGTTTAAGGGTCACTTGCATTTCCTGTCCCGGGGGCTGGCTGCCAGTCCGTGTACTTGTGCGTTTTCTATCTCAGCTTTGCGTCTCTTATTGACTTACAGGCTTTACAGATGGAGAGCATCTGAGGCTTCAGTCAAGCGTCTAGAGGACAAAGCAGGAGGACATTGGTCCCAAAGGCCGGCGTGAGTTTTCTTACCTGACCTCGTGGCCAGGGCAGGCCTTCGCCGCGCCTGGGTCTTCACTTGTTCCACCACGGAGCGCCTTCGGGGCCTGGAGGTGACGCCTCCTCATCAGGTCAGGGCCCAGGGTCTCCTCCCACCTCCCCCAGGGACACTTTCTCCACAACTGCCTCCTGCTCCTGGCCCAAGATGACTGGTGACCTGCCGAGCGTGTGCGGCCTCCGCTGCCCTGTCCTCACATCCAGCCCACGCTCCCGCCCTTCCTTTGGGAGGTGATGGCACTGCCTGGCCCAAGAGCTTCTGTGCTGCTGGCTCTGGGCACGTGGACAGCACATCACCTTGAAGATTTGTCCTAGAACAGCAGAGGGCAGAGCCAGGGCACCTGGGGATGTGGGGACCAGTTGCCTCCGTGGATGGAGGAGCCCTGCGCCAAGGAGATGCTTGCACCTGGTGAGGGACAGCTGTGGCCTGAGGCTCCTTAGAGGTCACTGCTGAATGCTTGTCCATTTGTTCAACAAAGACCCCTAGCGGCTGGCACAGTGTGCAGACAGCCCACGCAGCATGGAGCAGCTGCCCTGCCTGAGGTTCAGCCCTGGTAACTGCTGAGCAGGGCCAGGAGGGCGGAGCAGAGGAGCTGGGGAGGGAGGAGGGAGGGAGGGAGGAGGAAGGGGGCACGTGTCCCGGCAATTGTCAGTCAGGAGACCATTCCTGCCCGATGAAAACAACAGGGCCAAGTGCACCCCGGGCGACAGGAAGGAAGCAAGACAGGCCCTGGGCCGGGAGGGCTGCCAGGGTGCAGGGGCGCTGGACACCGGTCTGGCAGGCGAGCCCAGTGCTGGTGGGATCTGAGGCACGAGACTCCGGCCCTTGCAGTTCGCGTGCGCCCGAGGAACAGACCTTTATTCTGAGTTTTTCTGGGACCAGCTGGGTGTCCCTCCGAAGGGGTACATGCTCATGTTGCCGTGGTGGAGTGGAGGGAAGAGGGAGACTCCCTGTGGAAACCACTGTTCTTTAGCCGACTCCGAAGGGGCTCTCAGGTTGTAGCAGAAGCTGCCATAGAGCTGCCCTAGGCCTTCCCCTGGGAGGGTTTTTTCTGGG
Source organism: Murina feae (assembly GCA_004026665.1). NCBI lineage: Eukaryota > Metazoa > Chordata > Mammalia > Chiroptera > Vespertilionidae > Murina > Murina feae. The sequence goes on along the minus strand of PVJC01025102.1, from coordinate 14,728 downwards.
ACGTACCGAGCCCCAAGGGGTAACCACAGAAGTAACCCCATCACCCTCATCCTGAACAGCCCACAGCCCATGCCTCTGGGAGGGTGGCCAGCTGGCTGGTGGTGGGAGTCCAGGGCTGCCTCAGGGAGGGAGCTCCAGCAGCCACTGTGCAGGCCTCTGGGCCCCTTCACCTTCCTGTCCTGCCTTCTGCCCACTGCGGGCATTTGGGGGTCACTTCCATGTCAGTACATGCACCAGATCCTTGTCTCAGGCTGGGGAAGCCAGCGAGGGCAGAATTCTTCCCAGAGACCCACATGCTCCCCCACAGCAGCCACAGAAAGTGGGGTTCGCATTCTTTCCGTGCAGCTCACTGCCTCCCCCCACCACCACCGCCCCACCAGGCAGAGTCTGCACAGGGGAGGCACCATGTGTGGCTCCTGCAGGGAAGGTCAGGGAGCCCGAGGGATGTTTCTGATCAGGCACAGGGAGAGGCTCAGCCAGATCTGCTGGTCCTGGAGCTCCCAGGCCTCTCCTGGTGACCCAGTCACAGAGGTCAGGATGCTGTTCTGCAAGCTACGTGCCCGTCTGTGGCAATCCTGCCAAACTAGACAGGGAGCCGGGCTGGCTGGGTGCACGGCCCCTGGGACCCCCACCCACTCAGGGCAGGTAGCAGAAAGGGCCAGGGCAGTATTCCCCTGCCAGACCCGCCCTGGCAGGGCCCCTCCCCAGTGCCACCCTCCAGAACAGCCCTTGTTGTACTCCGTGCCCTGGGTGGACCTCAGAATGCATTGTCATCACATCACACTTAGTGTGGGCGCCGGGCTGGGGTCTGCCGCCTGGTCTGATGGACCATCCCGCCCAGAGGGGAGACAGTTGTGGAGCGAGAGTTTGAGTTCCCAAAGCCTGGAGTGTGGGGAAGGGACAAGCAGGACAGAGGCGCCTGCCTAGGCGCCAGGCAGGGGAAGAGGCTCAGAGGGGCGGCATGTGGGCCTGGGGACAGCAGGGACGGGGAGGGGGGGAGGGAGGGGTAGGCGGCGGGGAGGGGGCCAGGCCCTGGGCTGGGCGGCCTGGGCCAACTGCAGGCACTAGGTGTGCTGAGGAGCCTGGGAGGCAGGTTGAGCAGGATGGTGACCAGAGGAAGCCTGTTTGTCAATAGACTCCTATGTGCCCGGCTAGGGCCACTCTCACCATAGGCGACGGGAGGGGTGTGGGCACGAGGTGGGTGCACGGCTTTGGACGGGTGGACTCGCTCACTGCCCACCTCTGCCCTTGGCCCGTCTCCATGGAGGGAGCCGAGGCTCATGGAGGAAAGGGCACCCAGGCACAGCGGCCCTGGGTGAGCGCAGCCAGTGCCCCTGCGGCTCCTTCCCAGCCCGGCACTGCAGTGAGGCATCACGGTCTGTTGGGAGAGGAGGGGGTGGCGGGGGGCTTGCCCACACCTCCCGGTGGCTGGCGTTTCTGAGGCTTTAGCAGGTGTCCAGACCCAGCCTCCCTGGGCTCCGACAGCTCTCACTTTGTTTGCCACTCGTCGCCCTGGCCAGGAAGCAAGAGCACACAAGGGAGACAAACCAAGGACTAGGCTGGCACGATGCATGGCACATGGAGAACTGGAGGTGCCCTGCTGTCCCTTCTCTCATCTCCGCCCGCCTAGCACCACCCCTGAGGCCCGGGTGACTGCCCCAGCCCGGACGCCTCCACGCTGACCTCAGCTCTGCTCCTCACACCTCATTCCTCAGTGGCCGGGCAGCCTGCCTTCCCCTCTGGCCTTCAGGCTCCTAAACGGGATGGATGATCCTTTGAGATCCTCCTGGCAAGTCTGGGTGAGCCCACAAGCTCCCAACTGATTTGGGTGCCTCTACCGAAACCCACCACCACCAGCCTCTGCCGCTGGCCTCCCAGGCTGGGCGCCGGTGCACACTCTTTCTTGGGAGGGGTGGGGCAGGGCCCTTGCACGGACAAAACTGTCCTGCCCTCAGACAAGTTCCTGTCCCCTCTGGGCCTGGGTGTCCCCTTCAGTGAGGAGGTAGAGGAAGGTCCCTCCAGCTCTGAGATCTGGCAATTTAGGGTTGGATTGGAGGCAGAGAACATTCCCAGAATCCCAGGAGGCCTAACCTGGCCATGCCCTTTGTCCAGCCCTCCTGAGACGGCTGAGCTGATAAGATTGCGGGCAGCCAGATGTCCACATTCTTGGGACACCGATGGTGGGCGGGGCCAGCTCAGCAGCTTGTGGTTCAGGGCCCAGCACGTCAGCGTCAGTGATGCCCCTGGGCCCAACCCAGCAGGGAGGCAGTCTCATTACAAGGTTTCAAGGAAAGAAGCCAGTCCTGGGGGAGGACATGTCTGTCCCCCTCCCAGTCCAGCTCAGCTTCCTCTGAAGCTCAACTGGGAGAACCACTCCTGGGCTTCTCCCTGAAGGACCTGGCCTGCTGGTTTCCCTCCAGGGCTCAGCCTGCGGCAGGGGCGGGGGGGGGGGGGGGGGGGGGGGGGGGGGGGGGGGGGGGCAGGCGGGCAGGGGGGCCTTCCTCGCCCTTCACTTCCAATCCCCAGGGGGGCTGAGTTCCTCTCTGCTAGACCCAGGCGACATTTCAGCTACCACACCTAATATGGCACCCTCATGGCACAATCACAATTGTTGCCAGTTAGGGCATCCCCTTGGGTGGAAAAAAAAATGTAGATTTTCATGCTGTGAACTTCAGAGCTCAGGAAAACACAGACAGCTTGGTCTCACTGCCTGCTGCCAGCACCCAGGAAAAGCTTCCATCAGCAAGCAGGGTCTGGGAGGTCCAGTGGCACTGCCCACGATGGGTCCTGGGATTGGGGGGTCCCAGGACCATTGATCTACAGCTGGGGATGTGAGTTAACAAGAAGAGTATGGGGTACAGAATAAATTTGAGTCCCAGCCGTGCCTTCCCCAGCATGGACCTCTGGCCAGGGCTTTGACCCCTGGGCCCACCTTTCAAATAGGGGGTTGGGGTCCTCCTCAGAGCTGCTGGGAGGGTGAAAGTAGACATAAAGCCGGGCGCTGGTGCCTGCACTCAGTCAGTGTCTATGAGCAGTGTTGATGAGTCAGACCAGGCCTGGGGACCCATGAGTCTGACCTCTGAGCCTTTCACATGGGCCTACGCCACTGGGCTTTCTCTCTAGTGGAAGGAGACCCTGGGGTCCCAGCCCCGGTGGTTGGCAGAGGCAGAGAGGTCCCCATCAGCGCATGAGGGAGGCTCCCACAGTCTGGCTGAGAAGGTAGGGAGGGGCGGGGACACTAGCGGCTGGGCCACAGGAGCACAGCCGGCCTCGTCCCCTCTCTCAGGAGGAACCCACACTCTGAGCAAGGACCCCCTTCCACCCAAGGTGAGCAGGAAGGCAGCTGAGAGCACCACAGGTGTGACCTCCATCCTGCAGGGCGCATGTCCACAGCTGTCCCTGCACCGGTCACAGGCCACAGGGCGCTGGGAAAGAAGGTTCTGGAATCCTTTTTCTTGTTCCTTAATATTAGACCCATTTCCCCCTTTAGTATGTCAACAACTATTTTCTTTCTTCAATGGCAGGGGACTCATTCTCTAGTATGTATTTTAAAAATATTAAAAATAAAATAAAATATATTTATTAGCATTAAAAATGATGAAACCTCTCAAACATCCAGAAAAATATAAAGAAACATAGCAAATACCCATGTTCTCAGTACTCTGATTTAATCAATGTGAACATTTGGTTATGCTTTGGATCCTCTTTCTAAAATAAAATTAAATCACAAATCAACAGAGGAGTGGATAAATAAAATGTGGTACACACATGCAGTGGGATATTTGTTCAGCCTTAGAAAGGAGCGAAATGCCAATACATGCTACAACATGGATAAACTCTGAACACATTCTACGAAGCGAAAGAAGCCCGTCGCCAAGGACCACATGGTGCGATCCATGTAGAAGGCAGTGGGGAGAGGAAGCAGGCTCACTCGGTGCCAGTGGCGGGCAGAGAGGAGGCGGCTGACTGCGTGACGGCACAGGGCTTCCCGCTGCAGCGAAGAGCCTGCCCCACATCCAGGCCGCGGTGTGAGCTACACAGCACTGCATCGTGCACTTCAAACGAGTGAAGTTTGTGATGCGTGAACTGAATAACACATGGACCAACATGCACCCCACCCTGCTGGTGCGATAAAAAATCCGAGTATAACTTTTGATCCCCCTAAAACTTAACTAGCCTAATATTGATTGGGAGGCCTCCCAGTAACATAAACGATCAATTAACATGTATTTTACATGTTATATGTATTCTATTCTATATTCTTACAGTAAAGTAAGCTAGAGACAAGAAAATATTAAGAAAATCATAAGAAACGTAAAACACATTTACAGTATTACACTGTATTTATCGATACTATTACATGATGAATCGTTTCTCGTCAGTACCTACATCAATATAATGTTGTCTTACATGATTCAAAGCACTGTAAATGTTATAATATGCCTAATATTCAACATCAAGAATGAAAAGATAGAGTGAAAAGAAATGCAAACTTATTCATGTGTTGCTAACAAAGCAGCAGCAACGATTGCTTTTCAGTGGTCGAGTGTGGCCGACATGATTGCTTCGCGATGTCTTAGCCCATGCACCAATGAAGGAAGGGCTACAAAATGTCATGGCCACAGCTTTACAGTGATAGGCATAGTGGCCCTGAAAACACTGCGGCACTTTCCAAAAACAACTGCCCTGTGCTGACAGGCTGGCCGAAGTTTCTCCAGTAACGACAGAGAGAGAGAGAGGGAGAGAGAGAGAGAGAGAGAGAGAGAGAGAGAGAGAGAGAGGCCAAACAGTAATGTAATTCTTTGAAAACAAAGTTATAAAGCAGTAAGAAGATTAACACATTATTAATCTGTATTAAATATCACCCGCCATATGTCTGTGTAGAAATACACACCCCTTCCCTGCAGGTCCTGCACACAATACTCTACACGGTGAATCCTTAGGCGAAGATGATGAGATGCAGGGGCATCTCACACACAGACACACGCACACAGTCACTGCTCACTGCATGGCATGGTGACTGTTTGGTATTCACGGTGGGAGAGGCCCCTGCTCCCTGTCCCCACGTAGAGCAGCTGGGCGGAGGACGAGGCAGAGAGGCAGGCACGTGACCTACAACTTGCTGGGAAGATATCACAGCTGCTGTCTGACCCCCCTCCCCCCACTTTGTCATTTTGTTAGAAGTGTTCCCATGCGGTGCCCACCCTTCCCCGCAGCGCGTCAGGCTCGGTGCTGTGCTGTAGGGGTCATGGCACAAAAGAAGTCTTGAGCGAGCAGAGCCCTCTGCCAGGCGGTCCGAGTTGGACTGCCTCTGGCTGTGCGTCCTCCGTGCTCTTCCTCACCGCCGGCAGTGGTTTGAAGTACTCACCGCCATCAGTCGCCTTCTGGTAATCCCTCTCATGGGGCATCTATTAGCTCTTGAATTTCTCCAAGACCCATATCTTTATTTTCTAATTTGTTTTATTGATCTAAACATATTTTTGAAGGGAGAGGGAGAGAGAGAGGAAAAAAAACATTGATATGAGAGTGAAATATTGATTGGCTGTCTCCTGCACACCCCCTACCAGGGATCAAGCCCACGACCCGGGACCCGGAATTGAATCAGCACCTTTCGGTGCACAGGGTTATGCCTAACCCACTGAGCCACACCGCCTAGGGTGCCGAGACGCATAGCTTGAAGCCTTCGCCCTGCCCCTTTGATGGCTTCCTGGCTGCTCTGTCACAGATCCTATGAGTCAGGCCCAGCACTGGATGCAGCGTCACCAGCAGGAATGTGCTGCTTGACGGTTTCCACAGACTTTTCTAGAACAACAGTGGCATCTTCAGTGTGTGATCCTGCCCGACATCCATGATGTTCTCTCTGCTGGGGTTCTCTTTCCTGGCATGGACAGTCCTAATCCTCCCCACAGAGTTCCGTGTGACCAGCCCGAAGGTCCTTACGACTCCTGATCTGGAGGCTGAACTAGAGACACGTGCCTCACTTCCATGCCTTTCTGTGGACCCCATGGGGTTCTGGCTGGTGGGGCCTTGTCCAATCTAATCTAATAAAAGAGTAATATGCAAATTAACTATCACTCTGAGACACCTAAACCATGCCCACCAGCCAAGTCACACCCACCAGCCAATAAGAGCGACTGTATGCAAATTAACTCAGCTAAGATGGAGGCCAGCAACCACGGAGCTAGAGCAAACAGGAGGCTTCCATTGCACCAGCAATGGAGTTGAAACTACCTGCCTAGCCTGGCCGGGCCTTTGCTCAAGGCAACAATGTTTCAATTATAGAAGCCAACAAGCTAAAGCAAACAGGAGGCTTTGTTGCCTGTCTAGGCCTCCGCTCAAGGCAACAAAGTTTCAATTATAGAAGATAACTAAACCCCAGAAACCTGATTCCAGCCAGCCTTGCTGGGACCTTGGGTCAATGGGAGCTGTGGGCAGCCTGAAAACGGCCCTCAGCCCCTCACCCAGGCTTGCCAGGCACCCCAGTAGGGACCTGAACCCTGAAGGGACTGTGGGCAGCCTGAAAACAGCCCTCAGCCCCTCTACCAGGCTGGCCATACCCCCATGGGGTGAGGGTCCCCACTGGGGGGCTTGGCCAACCTGCAAATAGCCATCAGCCCCTCACCCAGGCTGGCCAGGCATGCCAGCAGGTGGACATCTCCCAAGGGGTCCCAGACTGCGAGAGGGCACAGGCCGGGCTGAGGGACTCCCCCTGCACCCGAGTGCACAAATTTTTGTGCACCGGGCCCCTAGTGTCCAAATAACTTCAATGGGCGCTTCCTGGCCAGGCACTTTCTGACTCGGGCACAGCATCGCTGGAGCCACTGCAGAGGGCTCTGTGGCCCAGGCGTCCTCCCTGGCAGGCATGGTGAGCAGCTGCGTGGCACGGCCATCCTGGCCATCACTCCCTGCTCATGCAGAAACAGCAGACTTTGTCGACTCCTTCCTCCTTGAGTCCAGGTGCTCACTCTTTACTTACTAACCAATGTCTGAGGTGGTCTCCCTCTCCCCCAGCACAGGGCACTTTCATTAACAATCTGCTCTGGCTTTTTTTAATGGCATCTGGGAACCCGTCTGCTGCCTCATAGTTGGCAGAAGCTGTTTCTCCTACTATTTGACATCTTTTAAGCCAAATTTGTTTCTAAAATAATCAACCCTTTGCTGGCATGATATTCTTCAGCTCCAACTCCGTCCCCTTCCTTTTACTGTAAGTTGTCATGTGATGACTTCACTTTTTCCCAAATCTTATTAGTTACAGGACAGGTATGCCTTGCTCATAGCGATCCTGCACCCTCATAAAGACTGCATTTTCAGGGAAATTACAAGGTGTTTTGCAGAAAGTGCCAGGTTTTGGCACTGGCTCTGGAGTTGCTGCAACGGCTCCCTGCATGTCCGTCTGCGTCCATGTCCCCGAGGCTGAGGCATTCACCTTGAGCTGGTGGGCAGCAGGTGCCGCAGACTTCAGCCCATGTGCTTGCGAGCAGGCCAGCCTTTCCTGGTAACGTCTGACTTTACTCTGCTTCCCAGGGCACTCCCTGCAGCCCCCGTGGTCCTCGGAGTCCCACGGTGTTGCCCCGGGCTATGGTATTGCACAGCACAAGGAAAATGCACAGGAATCGAAAGAGATCACCTTTTAAGGCATCGGTTAAGACTTAACTCTGCATCCCACGCTGTCCCCATTGCTCTGGCCATGGCTGTGCCGTGGATGGTCTGCGGTTTTGTGTGAACTTTTTAGAGTAGATCTGCATGTATTTGTGTAGTGAATAATAAATAGATGAGCGTCTAGATATATTTTATTTTATGACATCCCCTTTTCACAGTTTTTTCCTAAGCCACACAGTTTATCTGAGTTTTTTCAAATTATTGCAAACCTCCAAAACAAAGTCCAATGTTTATTGAAAAAACCTGCGTGGAAGTGGCCCGGTGCAGCTCACACCTGTGTTGCTCAGGGCTCAGCTGTGTGGTTCAGTAAAGATGTGTTGCTCGTGGGGCTGTGAACAGAGACCCCAGACTGTAGCTCACAAGTAGGAAACTCACTGGGTGGAGGCCCAGTCAAGGCCTCGGCAGATAGCTCCTTCTGAGGCCAGGACAGGAGGACCAGGGCAGGAGGGCAGGTCCCCCGTAGGGCCTCTCTGCTGGACTGGCAGGCAGCCGCCTTCTCCCTGGGTCTCTTCACATGACTTTCCCTTCATGCTTGTCTGCCTGTGCGTCCGAATCTCCCTCTTCTAAGTGCCCTGTCACTTGAATAGGCCTGCCCTCGTGCTCTCACCAGGCCTGGCCCCCTCTACCAGGCCTACCCTGTGTCCCAGCACTGAACCCAGAGCAGCCCGCCCGGCCCTGCAAAGGCCACAGCCCAGAGGCCACGGGAGCAGAGGGAGGTCGCAGCTCAGAGACCTTTAGGAAGCCATTGGCCTCGGTGCTCGTGAGCTGTCAGAGCTCTGTCAGGCCAGGGTGGTGCATGTTGGGTGCTCGGGGAGGGGCAAGCAGCAGGCCATCGGAGGGGCGCTCTGGACGGCTGCCCTGGGGTGACCTGCTTCCATCCCTTGGTGCATGTGCCTCCTCTCCTGGGCCAGGACCAGTGTGTGGCCCTGCTGAGAGCTAGCCCTCCTGCCCAGGTACCTGTGGCTACCGAGGGGCTCAGAACTCAGAACCCGGAGCCGAGCCGGGGCCGCAGCCAGGTCTCCCGCTCTCTGCAGAATCTTCCAGAAACTGAGCAGGCTCTCCGGGGCTGTCCTGAGCGGTGACCTCCACTGGCAGCTGTGGCACATGATGTGCTGCAAGAGTGTTTAAAATACGCAAACCTGGCGTGTAGTCTGGGCATTGACCCCTTTCCCCAGATCATTAGATAAGAAAGGCCAACACAACAGCCGTCTGGTGGGAATGAATTCACAGTATACCTTTTTAAATGTCAGATCAGCAAAATATATGTTTTGGTGTGCCGCAGAGTCTCAGTGATTAGCCTGTGTGCCGAGAGATGGAAAAGGTTGCACCCCAGTCCTGCTCCCACTGGTCCTGGTCCCCGACCCTGTGGCCAGTGGAAGCCCTCAGGTGGGTTTACTAAAAAGCAGGTTGAGACAAGGATTTGGGGAGAAGTGGTTTTGGGGGGAGACGATCCCAAGAAGCAGCAGCAGGAGTGCAAGAAAGGAGGTGGGAGAGGAAGGCCAACATGAGTGTCAGTGAGGAGGCTGGGAACGGCCGGCTCTCCTCCGGCGGCCCTGAGGGATGGCAGCCGTGCCCCAGTTCCACCACAGTGAGTCCAGGAGCTGGGGTTCACTCAGAAGCTCACTCCCATCTGCCCCTCCCGTGGTGGCAGGCACAGAGGGCGGCTGGCTGGGAGGGGCCTCTGGAGTCGCCTGCAAAGCTGGTGTGGGGGCCCGCCCAAGCCTTCATCAGCTGTGCCACGTGGAGCAGGTCCCAGTGCATCTGCTGAGGGAGCGAAGGGACCAGAATGTCCACTCAGGAGCAGAAGGGCCAGGCCTGTCCTGCTCCCAGCTCCATCCGCAGAGCCTGGCACATGGGGAACTCAGTAAATGTTTGTGGAATGAGTGTCTCACAGGCGTTACCCAGTTTTCACTTTGGTTATAGCCACTGATTATGGAGTTCTTCCTCGGGGCAGGCCTGTGCCAGGACTTTCCCTCCCGTCTAGCCCCTGAGGGCCCTTTGTGACAGGGATGCTACCCCCTTGCTGAGGGCGATGCTCACAGGGCAGGGCAGGCCAGCAGGTTGCTTGGCATGGAAGTAGCAGCGAGAGTTAAGCCAAGCTCCTGTGTTTCTTTTTTAAAACACACAAAATACCCAACTAACGTCCATACCATAAAGTGCACACGTATGAAGGTACAGCCTGAAGGACACATGCACACGCGTGTGACCACCACCCAGATTGAGACCAGAGCAGGCCCAGCAGCCTCGGGGGTGGCACCATGCCCTCCACCACAAAGGCAGCTGCATCTGGCTTACAGCACCACGATTCACTGGTCTCTTCTTGACATGTTGATCATGGACTCACGTAGCCTGTGCATGGTTTTTCGTTTGGCTTCTTGCACTCAATATTATGTCTCTGACCTTCGTTCTTGTGGCTGCACTTATTAGCAGTTTATTTTCCGAAGTGAGGGTGAATGTGTGGAAACATACCATGGTGTGACTATATCGCATTCCCCTGCTTCCAGTTCTTGGAAATGGATAAAGCCACTATGAATAGCTCTGTATGTCTCCCGAGGCGGACACAAGCACCCGTTCCTGTTGAGGCAATGCCCAGCAAGGCAGGCTCTGTTGCTGGGTGCACCTACCTGTTCAGTGTTAACAGGTTCTACCGAGCAGTTTCCCTAAGCACTTGCGCAGCACATCCAGCTGTCACCCCACACTGTGTCCCATGATCAATAAAGGGTTTTTGAGCAAATTCCGCAGCAGCCCCTGTGGAAGGGTAGGTGACTTTGATGTGGTCTCTTAAGCAAGGGACATAATCAAGAAGAGGGTCACAGCTGATGATCACCACAACACCAGGTCCTCAGGGCAGGTGGTCTTCCCTGGTACATGTGCATCCAGCACGGGCTCACGCTCATCACCACCCGCCGCTGGGGCATTGAGGGGGGCACGGCGATCCTGTCCCTCTACAGATGAGAAAATGGAGGCCTAGTAAGGGGAGGTGATCCACCCACAGTCATGAGAACCTCTGGGCCTTGTGTGGGTTCCGGCGCGATGTCTGGCTTCTCCATGTCGCTGAGAGCTGTTGGATGCACTGGTTTAAGAGCAAGGAGGGCCTGGGGTGACGCTGCTCTCCAGCTCACTAGTTCTGTGAACGCAGCAAGTCACCCAGGCCTCAGGTTCTCCATCTGAAGTAGCTAATGGCCACCCTCCCATCAGAGCTGCGAGGGTTAGATGATTCAGTGCCGGATCGGCAGGACCTGGGAAGGTGCTACAGATAGTATTTTCATAGCAGGTATTCTGTTCACTCTCTCGTTTTAAAAGCCATAAGTCCGTGTGTTTGGAATATGACAGTGAGGGGGACTGTGGTCCTTGGTTCTGGAGCTGTCAGACCATCGCAGGGGGTGGGTGACTCCCTCCAGTACCTCCCAGCCATCCTCAGGGAGGGGTTCACTCGGGTGGGGCTGCTCAGGAAAAAGCTGGGCAGGTGGCTGACAATGAGCTGCCTCTGCAGGGAGGCGGCCTGGTCCTGCCAGCTGGGGTAGGCCCCGAGCGTGCCGAGTGCACCCGGAAAGGCAGTGGAGCCACCAAACACCCAGGGCGTGGTCCATAAGCAGGCCAGGCTAAGGCCACAGAGGGCAAGCCTTCACCTGCCTTTCATTCCCCGAGGCCCTGGGCTGCCAGGCCGCATGGCCCACCACAGGCAAGAGCTCCTGAGCCAGCAGCTGTCCCCACCGCCACCCCCTCCCTCTCGGGATGCGGGATGCAGATGAAGAAAGAAGGAGGAAGCTGGGGGATCAGGTAACAACAGCTTCAGGGGTGGCTTGACCCAGGTCCCTGAGGTTTGGATATGATTGGTGGCCCTCTCCCTTCTCCTCTCATCACCTAATCACAGTCAACTTCTTCTCTGTGACACAATGGCATTCTCATTAGGTCTCCCTCCTTCCAGCCTTGTCCCCCATGGATCCATTCTCCATATGTTTCAGAAAGGTTGTCACCCCTGATTAACCCCCCATATGGCTTGCTGATGCCTTTAAAGCAGAAACTCTTCTCACGGCCCCAGAGGCCTGAGTTGACCTCCCTGCCCCCAACTCACTCTCCTCTCCCCTCACCCCTTCCCTTTGTCCCCTAAGCACCCCGTGCTCGTTTCTACTCACAGACTCTGCACCGTTGCTCCATCTGGTCCATCTCGTGCCACCGGATCCCCCTCCTCAGGACACGCAGGTGTCACCAGCATGGCCGTCCCACACCCCTCCTCCCAGTCATTCTCCGGGCCAGCACTGCCCAGGCAGCTTTCTGAGATGATGGCACATGCACTGTGCTGCCAGCCCTGCACCTACCAGTCCCATGTGAGCCCAGTGAGCACCAGCAATGCGGCTCTGAGACGGAGGACCTTCCATTTCACTTCCCTGAAACTTAAGCAGCTGGCGGCCGCCATGTTAGACAGAGCAGACCTCCTGTGTCACAGGGTGTGCTTGGATTTTCAAGCCCTCAGCATGGCTTAACATGATCTTGTTTCTTGGTTCATTGTCTGTCTCTGAATAGAGTATAAGCTCCATGGGAGCAGGGCTGTGCCTGTCTCATCCAGAATCCCCGGGCTTAGCACGTGTTTGTGGAGTGAATGGATGTGACTCCCGTACCGTGCACTCTGGCCCTCCCCAGCGCTCTCTGTAGGAAGTGCTAGTTTTCCTAGGACTCCCTGTGTGGCCTCAGGTCTTGCTCTCTCTGGGCTCAGTGTCCTCACCTGTGAAAGAGGGGACTGGACCAGAGGTTATCAAGTTTATCCTTGACCCCTCTGGCCCTTTTACCCATCTCCTGATCCCCCATACCTTTCCCGCCTTCCCCAGTTACATCACAGGAATGGCAACGAGACAGGCTTCTGATACCCGAAGCTTGTTTGGGGACCGGTCGAATCAGGCTGGGTTATAAATGGCCTTCACGTAGTTTATGGAAACTGATGAAGTAGTGACATGATGTGGAGCTGTGTCCTGATCAGAAGACTCTTGGCTGGCAAGGTCATGGGGACCAGGAGAAGGCCAGGGCAGGCTGGCAGTTGTGATGTGCATGTCATCAGGTGAGGATTCCAGGCACAGTCCACTCCTGCCCTCCTTGCCCTGTAGTTCCAGCTTGAGAGCTGGCAAGGCAGCTGGGACTCACATGCTTCTTATGAGGACTTACAAGAACCAAGCACAAGGAGTCAAGAAGCCGGTGCCAACTGTGAGTGACCTGAACTCTGGCCCTGACCCCTAGCACCCAGTATTCACACACACACATTCACACACACTCAGTCAGATACACACACAGCTACAGGTACTGACAGAGGCTCACAGAGGTATGGACACAACTACGAACACCTGTCTGGACAACGGGTATGCAAGCAAATAATGCAACAGACACACGGATGCATCTATACAACTCACACATACATGCATTCAGTCACAGACCCATAGGTAAACATGCCAATACACATGTAGACACATAATATAGTCACACTTATATATGCCCTGGAAGACAGTCAGAACCCACCTGGACATGCATGGACATAGACACCCAAAGCAATGCTATATCCATCACACACACACACACACACACACACAAACACACGGACAGCCCCTCACAGTAATCTGGGGAACCAGATGTCATAACCCAGGCATTCAGGATCCAAGCAAACCCACTGCCCAGCCTGGCTCTCCCCCCCTGGCCAGTGGACCCTCCCTCAGGCCCCGACACAGGCAGCAGGGCCAGGTGCGCTGAATCCAGCTGATGGCCGGTGTTGCCGACCTCTTTCGGCCCCAGCCCCCTTTTCCTTGACCACATGACCCTGGAGGTCCTCCTCCCTCAGCTGAACAAGCCCTGGAAATTTTTGTAACCACCAGGATTTTCAATTTGTTTTGAAAAAAGAGATCTGTCAGGACAGGGTTCAAAAGCTATAGACCAGCAACTGCTGGGGACACAAAGCCACTGCCCATCTTAGAAGGACCATGAATACTCCAGCTCCCCAGAGGCTTCTGTGTGCAACCTGGAAGTATATGTTTCCAGGCTGCTGTTTTCCTGCATGTGCATGTATATGTTCATGTATGTCGATCTAGTCGTGTACATACACATACCTTCTTAGTAACTTTTTACGAAAGAGTGAGTTCATTCAGCAAAAAACTGTATGAGATCACACGCAGATTTTCCCTTCATGTATCATGAATACATTTTTATGCTAATAAGTACTGTCAACCAATGGTCATTGAAGCCAATTAAATGCCAACAGGAATCCCCAATTTGGTGAAGAAGGAATAGTGCAAAGAATCTCAATGGTGATGCAGGAGGGCTGTGAGAACAATAGGGCTACAGCGTCTGGGACCAGGCCCCTCTCGGCCAGACAGCCCTGCGCCACTGCCCTGCACTGCCCTGGCCTGTGCTAGTCAGCTCTGCTCTGCTCCCATGTGCTTCAGCTCCCAGGGAAACTGCCTTCAGTCTTTTGTGGAAAGGGAAAGTGTACTCTCAGAGCCAGAAGGGGGGCTGGCTTATCTTCTATAATGAAAGCTAAACATGCAAATGTGACCGTTACCACCAGCCAATCAGAGCGGCTGTTTGCAAATTAACCCAGCCAAGATGGAGGCCAACAGCCACGGAACTAGAGCAAACCAAAGGGTTCTGTTGCAACTGCCTGCCTATGCTGGCAGTTGGAAGTGGCACCAGGGCACCAGGGCACCAGGGCACCAGGAAGTAGGAAAGCAAGGTGGCGGGCCGGGGAGCGGGTAAGAGGTGGCAGGGGGTCGGCAGCCTGCTTGGTGGGCTTCTCAGGCCCTTTGTGGGGCACCGGGGAGTGGGAAAGCAAGGCTGCAGGGGCCAGGGTCCTGCTTGGCAGCTCCCCAGACCCCTTGGTGGCACCGGGAAGTAGGAAAGGAAGGCAGCAGGGGACGGGTGAGTGGGAAAGAGTTGGCGGCCTGCTTGGTGGCTTCCCAGGTCCCTTCCGGGGATCAGGGAGCAGGAAAAGGCTGGCCTGACCACGAGGCGGGGTTTTCCCTGCTTTCTGGTGGCTGGAGGAAGATGAGCAGTAGGCAAGCTTGGGAGGCAGGCAGCACCCAGCCCTGGCCAC